>JALIZH010015373.1:0-41801 GCA_030522465.1 Rhipicephalus appendiculatus | reverse complement strand
GATGGAGAAGGCAGACGCTCTGGCCTTGCAAACGGGGCACACAGACTTTCACTGCAGCAGCGGCTGGTTTGACACCTTCAAAAAAAGGAACAGTGTGGTGTCTAAGTCAGTGCATGGCGAGAGCGGCACTGTCGACGCAGCCACTGCAGACAATTGGCGCAGCAGCTGGCTCGCCGAGTTGCAAGAGTTACGCCGACAGAGACATCTTTAACCTTGACGAGGCAGCGCTCTCTTATAAAATGTTTCCGAGCCGCACCTTCACACCAAAGGGCGGCGCGTGCTCGGGAGGGAAACAACGGAAGGACAGGGTAACGGTCCTTTTTGGGGCGAATGCCACAGGTGAAGAAAAGCTGCCATTACTGATAACGCGCAAAGCTCTCAAGCCTAGGTGCTCTAGAAATGCACGACTGCTGAATGACGGCAACTATTTTCGAAGAGTATGTTTGCGCTATAGATAACAAGATGGCCAAGAAAAACAGGAAAGTCCTGTTCATTGTTGACAATTGCCCAGGCCATGGCAAAATAGAGAACTTCGAGGTAGTGACACTCGAGTTTCTGCCGGCAAACATGACGTCTGTGCTGCAGCCGATGGACCAAGGTGTCATCGAAGTTTGACAGAATTTTGTCGTATGAAAATGGTAAAGGCTATGAAATTGACCTGCTGGGAGCAGTACATCTTCTCAGCAGCGCTTGGCAGCAAGTTCGCGCAGTGGCTATCGGCAACTGCTTTGCACACGCTGGGTTTTCACGTGCCGCCAGTTTGCCAGAAGCGGAGACAACTTCACAGACTGTGAGGAACTTTGTCAAGAGGTCATCAAGCTTACCGGTAACGGTGCCGCCTAAAGTGACGCGACTTTCTCGAGTACGCGCTGTGCGAGCAGGATGTGCCGATGACCGGAGAACAGATGGACGCCGAAATCGTTCAAACGGCCACTAACGGGGGGGGATGGCGGAGAAGACGGCGACGATGAACCACCTCGAGAGGTGCCGACATCTGCTGAAACGAGAAATTTGCTGTGCTTGCTTCGAAATAAGGCCGAGTGCAGCGGCGGGGAAGATTGGCTCATGCGATGCATCAAGCAGCTAAAGGATGCCTTCCTAGGCCCGAGTACGACTGCAAACGACGAGCATTAGGCAGTTTTTCTCTACTACATAAAATGGCAGTGCGGCGAAACCCAGCCGGTTAACGTCTCTTGTATGCTTTTTTTTTCTCTCTTGTAAACATTGATGAGAAGTATTAGAAGCTGCTGCTGAATAGCCACCAAGTAGTAGTGATTTTTTTTTTAGAAGCGCTTGATTTTTCCCGGCGATTTGCGCAACTTTGCTTATCTCAAAAATTCGCAAGCTCAACGCCAGGGATATGTTCCTGCATGACCTTCGCCTGCACCATTTTTTCTATACAGGTCAAGCAATAACTACGTTTTCATATCCGTGCACGTCGTACCACGCAAATTCGTGACACTTGCAGTTAGAGCATCAAGGTGCTGCTGTAAGACTCGAACCAACTGAAGGGAGTCTGTGGACTGATGAGGAACCTTGACAGCGAGCATTTCAAAATACCCAACACCAACGCTCATCGGAATCTGCAAACTTTGTCAACAGAGTGATGAAGCCAGTGGATGTGAGCATAGGTCGGCGAACTCGCTCATGAGTCGACTCAGACTCAGATCGTGCCATGAGTCTGAGTGAGTCTGGTTGAGTAATAGTTTGGTGACTGAGTCCAAGTGAGTCCGGTTGAAAAAGAATTTTCGTGAGTGTGAGTCCGAGTGAGCCCTGCTCAGGAAACTTTTGGTGAGCCTGAGTCCAAGTGAGCCCTAAGTGCAAAATATATTTCATGAGTAAGTCTGATGGCGTATTCAGTTCGCCGCTCCGGTCCTCTGGCGAGGAAGCCGCCAGGTAAACATTCTTGCGCTGCATCGACAAATGGCGCTGGTCAGTTGAGTGGCGGTCTCCGACATGCTGGACGCAGCGACAGCCTTTCGAGCCCAGCACAGTCCCTCTTGCTGACAATGTACGACGGTAAGTTAAGTAAAAAAAAAAACATGCGAAAGAATTTATTTTTTGCGAGTGGCTCGAACTGTAATGCAGCCCCTTCGCGCGTGTTCAAAGGAGTTGTTGAGTTGACCCCATACCGGCGCCGTCGTATTTACGCACGTGCATGTTTCGCAAATGTCAAATTGAGACATTGTTATATTGGTACAGGCTAACAATAAATATTACCACAAAATCAGCGTGTATTCGCAGTACATCCAAACATCCGCCGTGTTGTCATCTGCTGCTCCTCAAAGACGTGTGCGCTGGTTTTTAGCACTCCTTTAACTTGCTGTGTTAAGCTAGAGCGGTTCACCCATTCTACATTCTGAATCCCCGCATTTTCGTATGTAGATAGACACTGCTGCTGCTGCATCGTTTAAATCGCTCCAATTGGAATTCAACTTCGCCATATGCGCGATTGATCAATCACCCTTTCAATTGCCTACATACGCACTGCTGAATGCGTCCTGTGCAGCAATATGCCTTTGCATATATATTACAACCACTCGTGATATGTATATATGTCGTGTCATTGAAATTTAATGTTTCCGTAGGTGACGATCCAAGTCCCGTCTCGCCTGTGGACACTGCAGACAGCTTGAGTACTCCTTGCACTGGTAAGCATAACCCGTCGCTGCTACGTTTACTTTTTTTTTCTGTTGTCATTGAGGTAGACTGTTTTCAAACAGGCGGGCCTTGACTTCAGTGTTTACTGCCGTCTTGGACGTGTGCTTTTTCTCAACTTACTAATTTGCTGCAGTGACAAAAAAAGATCCTTGCGTGGTCATTCAAACCACTGGTTTTTCTTGCTATTACACAAAATCTCAAAATTTGTAGAAATGTCAGCTGTATTTTAACCCTATATTTGTTTGGCCTTTACTGCAGTCTGGCATGTACACTTTTCCTTTGCTTACTATTATGCTGCAGTGACCACAAAAAAAAAAGTAAAATAAAATAAAAAACTTGCTGGGCCATTCAAATTCTAGTTTTTCTTGCTAGTACACAAAATCTATGAATTTGCAGACTGTCGCTTATGCTATAACCAAGTATTTATTTTTCTCTAATGTAAACAGGACCATGGGGAGAAGGAGAAACGAGGCTTTTATTGACACTTTATGCACAGTATTCAAGCAAGGTTGGTCCAATGAAAAAATTTCGGAGCAAGCGAGTTATGTATGAGCACATTTCTAAAGAAATACTACAAATACTCGGAATCTGTCGGACCGCAACACAATGCGAGTCGCGATTCAAAACAATAGCCAAAAGAAAGAAAACTGAAGACACCAATACCAAAAAATCAGGCCATACTCGCTGCCAGGTGTCGTACGAAGAAGAATTTGCGCAGATAAGGGCAGCAGACGATAGTATCGAGCCTGAAGTTCTTTGGGGTGTCAACTCAGTGGCATACAAGAGTGCACCTAAGCCAACTGAAGAAGCCAGCAGATCTACCAGCGCAACTGGAACTTCTGAAAGTGCTGACCACAGTAGCTCCGAACCTCTGGATGATTCCACGAGTGAGAGTACAGAAAATGCAGGCGATCAACAAAGAAAAAGAAAGAAAAAAGCATGAAACTGGTCGCCCCAATGCTGGCCGAATGAGGCATATGGAGTATTTTTTTGAACCAATGGAGAAGATAAATAAGGAACAAGAAGCCAAAAAAGATGAACGAGAAAAAAAGAAGAGAGGAACATCATCTTGAGCTGATGAAACCGCACAGGGAACACATTGATGCTTTGAAAGACCTTGCAACAAAAGCAGACACATGAAGGCACTGCACACGTGTCTGCCTATGTATATCAATGTTCAATAAAACTTAGTTTTGCTGTTATATCAACTTGTCTTCGGTTATTGCTCCCATCACTCCCTATAGTTGCTGCATCAAAGTGTTTCTTTTCAGTTCGCCTAGACGGCGCAGCACACTTTCGCGGTCAGTCTGTGGCTGCCTGTTTTGATCCAGCTCAGCCCGCTCCTCTCTGATCTGGAGTAGTGCATCTTGTCTTACTTCTTCTCTCTCTTCTTCAGTCAACAGGTCCTCCACACCTGTATCACCAGCGTCCAGGCATATGTTGTGGAGCACACAGCATGCTATTATCAACTGCGTGATTTTGTCCACTTTAAGTAAATTCAATGTGCCGAAGTTGGCAAAACCTCTGCTTCAATAAAGCAAAAGCATTTTCAATCACCACCCTTGTAGACGAAAGGCGATAATTGTACCTGCATTTATCTTGCGTCATGTTGCCGTAATTTTTAAATGGTGTAAGCAGGTGTTCCCTAATCGCATATGCTGCATCTCCAAGGATGTGATATTTGTTTACCTGGCAAAGTGTGGGCAAGTCTTGCTGAACACTTGATAGACTTCAGCACACGGGAATCGTGTAGCTTGCTTGGTGGGCCGGTAAAAACATCTTGAAATCTTCCTTTGCAATCGCAGACAACAAAATTTGATAGAAGCCCGACATCTATGTTGCTGGTTGAACTACACTGCATGTCGTACACTGAACATTGCAAGCAGCACTTGCGGCTTGTAGCAAACAGAAAATGTAATTTGCTCACCAGAGAAATGAGAGAATGTGCTTCCTCTGGCGTTTTCACGCCATGGCTTCTGTCTGACGGGAAAAATTCCAATGCTTCAAACTGTTTGATCAGCTCGTAACACGCTGAATGAGAGAGGCGGAAGTTGCTGTGGAACTGTAAATGCAAATAACATTACATGCTGCCACTTTTGCCTTGTGGCCGACCTTACCTGTTTATCGGAATAATTGCGGACAACGTTCCGAACGTAGCCTTGGACTTTTGGAACATCAAGAGGCTCGGCGAACAACTCGGCGAACTTGTTAGCATAAATCTGGCGATCGTCGTCGTCATCCGAGCTGCTAGTTTCAAGGCATTCGTCTGCGAGCTGCTCTAACAACAGCACTGACGTTTCCTCCGCCTTCAATAGTCGCCTCCTTTTCTACATGGTGCATTTATGGCTTCGTAGCTGTGAACTCGCCACACACACGCTCAAAAACGTCACGCACAACACACGTGCAAGAAGTATTACGGCATTACGCGTCCGGCGATGCCCCCTTCCGAAATGCGTGCTCGCGCTGCCACCTGCGGGCAACCACGTGATTCGTGATCATGTGGTTGCCGGCTTGTGTCACGTGATCTGTCCTCCCAGCCAGATCACGCCACGCTCTCACTTCGAAGTCAGAGCGGTCGGGAGTGCTCCGAGTCGGAGTTTGATGCTCCGAAAGAACTAACCGAAGGTAGTCCGAGCACTCGAATTCTATCAACTGAGCACGCGGCCACTTTTCAGAGCGCTCTAGAGTGCTCGTTAACGCCCAACCGAATACGCCATGAGTGAGCTCCACAATTTTTGCCGACCTATGGATGTGAGAAGGAGCGGAAAGCTATGCACTTGCTCCTGTCAGCATTGCTCCCGCATTTTATACGGTGACCTGTTTTGATGCGTAAGTGAACGATCCCAGAGCATTCAAAGGAACTTTGTGACATACTTTGGAGGAAGTTGCACCAACCTTTGCTCTGCAACAGGACAGGCAACATCAATGCCACAGTTGAGCAGCTTTTAAAGCTGATACAGAAACCACTGTTAAGAAAAGTATTGAGGCTGTGAGGCAAGATAACAGGCTTCATTTAAAGGTGCAAAAAATAAAATAAACAAATAAATAAGCAAGGAAGTCTCCCCTGACTTGGCATTAAATGAATTAACTTTGTGTCTTTTGTCCTGATTTCATGCTCAGAGTAGCCATTGTGCTTGCAATTAAAGTTATAGTCAGGGAAATTTCCAAGTGGCTTAAATCCATTTCAACGAGGCTGTTGCACACATGTTAACCCTTTGTGCGGCAGTGGGACACATACGTCCCACTTTTCCGTCTACAGAAAAAAAAATTTCTCCCACATCGTTGCAATTAGCGCAAACATTAAGTCACTCATATCTTACCTAAGTCATCGTAATCACCAAAAAAAATTTTTCACCAGGCTTTCGAAGGGCGGATGTAGTGTTACAATAGCGTTGAATTTCGGTCAATTTTTTATGATCGCTTCTGAATTTTCCTCTTTTTTGAGATACATAGAACCTACCAATCAAAATGCTGGATAATATCCTCCTTTTCTAGTTTTTGAGAGAGACGATCTTAGCTTCCAGTCATCACGTGTTTTTGTAAATTTGCGAAATAACTTGGCCAATAAATGCATTGGAACAATCCCCTTCAAAATTATCCCGCTAATCGCGCAGCGCAATTGCGGATATTAATGCGTAAAAATATTTTTCTGGATATTATATACCTCTTGAAATGTAGCCACATGTTCAGGGATAACATCTGTGCTCGAAAATTTCAACAGCAAAAGCTAGGACAGCCAAATGGACAAAAAAAGTGTTTGGTGCATGCGGTGAAGTAAGCTTTACAGGGACATACCACAGCGCTTTGAAGGCTCAAGAGACGCAACTGCAGGCGGCGTTCTCCTGCTCAAATGAGGTCCGCACAACTTTTCTCTTCACAACTTTAGAAGTGATACTCTGTGCCCACTTGCTTCGGCCGTTTCATCCCAAAATTTCCGTTGATGCAATCGCGAGATGGTGCCTTCATGAGGCAGTGGGACAGTGTTTTCCCACTTTTTGAAAAACACTCATGAGTCAGTGGGACATATATGTCCCACTTTTTTCAGTAAACTACTGGCTTGATTTTGATGAAATTTGTTTCATACTATTTCTTTCTAGTTTATATCAATAAAGCACAGCCGGTTTTTGTATTACCATGTCAAAAATATGGGACGACCGACAAAGTTAATAATTAGTTTGGGCTGCAGTATGCGATACTTTATTTTGCATGTATGCTATAAACATGTCTGGAAGGAGGAAGGTGTTAAACAACGGCAGCTGGAATTTTCGAAGTCACTTTTTCTGAATGAAATTATTAAAATTGAAGGGACAGACTAAGAGACTAAAAGGATTTTTATGCACTAGGCAAGGCTTAACACCTCCAGATCAGCCAGCTGTGATCATCTAGGACGCCAGCAAAATCGGGGTGTCTGCCAATTCCATTTTTCCTAATTCCCTGACTTTTCCAGGTTTTTCATGACAATTTTAAGCAAATTCCAGGACTGGCAAGCCTGCTTAGAAAACTCTGCACACTAGAAACAAACAAACCCTCGAGTTGTAAAAAAGATGGAGCACTCAAGTACACTGCAAACCATGCTGCTTTATTACGTTTCCTTGGCTAAAAGCATCCTTTACAATAAATACAGTATCAAAAGACAATAAATGTGCATCTACAAATGGAAAAGTTGGTTCATTTGCATCAGCAATGGTTTTACTGTTTCAAAGATTCAATCTCTTGCTGTAGCATAGACCTGAAGCTGAGTGTCTTCCATCAGATTTTTGCTTCTTGTGATTCAAGCTCTTTCACAAGAACCACAGTTCTTTTCTTTCTTTCAACATTCGATAAGTCCAACCGTTCCTTCTTTTAGCTCTCCGAGTCTTCTTTCCATCTGATGCTGGCATTTCAAACCTAATCTACCATCTTGACTATTACATACACTTCTGCGAAACCACCTCCGTGGACACCTCATCGTACACTAACCTCTGTGATACAAGCAATTCCTCCTTCATATTTTCCACAAGACATTCCTTGCTTACTGAAAATCGCCATTACTTGAAAGAATTTCCATGTGAAAGGCAAAGTGCCATTTTTACAAACGGCATTAGTTCTTTATCAGAACATGAAGAGAGACCCAGAGGGTCTCGAAGCACTCTCTTGTGCTATCAAACTTTCACAAATGCACTTGTGCAGAGCTTGTCAATTACACTTGCATATATGATTGACCTTTCTGTAGTACAGATGAACTTGTAGTTGGGCAAGTTGGTGAATATTAACAAACAAGAAAACCCTGCGCAACCTGACAATCACATAGACCACACACACACACACACACGAGCGTAGTGTGTGTGTTTGTTTTATGTATGTGGCAGCACAGAGGAATCTGACAGGCTGCAACAGAAGCCGGGGCAATACCACGACCGCTGTACGAGGAGGCAACGGCTTCCTCGGTTCCATAGAGGAACCACGGAGGCCAGTGCGTTCTATTCATATACATACTCTTCTGTAGACGCGATGCTAGAAAATAATTACAGATTTAATACACGATCTCAAGAAAGCAAAACGAGACATTAAGCTGATGTTTGCTGTTGCATTGCCACTGAATAAGCTTGACACGGCCTGGCAAGTCTCTGATGACGGTACTGGCAAGCCTCTGATGACGGTACTTCTAGCCTAACCTTCAAACCAAACCAAGATCGTGGCCAAGACAAAAACATGCACAAATTTATTGGCGTACTGAGTAACGTCGTGCTTGGGAATTGCGATAGTATGATCTGTGATTTGCAGAAGCAACAGTCATGCACTGCCTTTTTTTTTATGCTTCTGCTCAGATGTTCACTGTGGTTGCAGCTGAAGGAGTGAAAGATTATTTTCGTGATGGTCGCACAGAATGCTGTCAGTTTCCATGACCTGGCCAGGTTTTTCAGAAATTCTATGACTATTCCCCGACTTTTCCAGACCTGTCTAAATTCTCCGACTTTTCTAGGTTTTCCAGGATTTTCAGGTTGGCAGACACCCTGAAAATGTGCCCATGATTATGTCTTTCATGAAAGGCAATCGTTGCCCGAAGATGCATCCTGGGCAGGGCAAGACAGAAAATTCCACTGTAACGCCAAGGTCACACAGGTGCAATATCAATGGTTGCGTCTATAGCCAGCACTATTCAGTGCTTCGATAAGTATGCTTTGCTGGGCTGGATCGGGATTGTCTGGTGCCTGGAACAGCTTCACAGGCGAGCGAATTAGCCCGTTCATGCCAGACAATCCAGCGTCTCCAGGTATCCAGGAAGGATGACGTTCGCGCACGCGATTGGTGGGTGAAGGGCTCGTGGCACGCAACCCGAGCCGTGGTGGAAAACCCCAGAAGAGACGGCATTGTCCTGTGCAGCGCCGAACGAAGAAGGTCGAAGGAGTCAGCATCGCTCACGGCGAAAGCAGCAGGTGCCTAAATCTAGTGGCAGCGGCATGAGGGACCCGGGAAGCAGCCGTTGACCTTGGTGGACTCCGAGCGAGGCTCCCCGGACCTGCGGCACTTCATCACAACGGTTCCCAGTGCTCCTGCAGCTCTTCACCTTCTTAACAGGATGGCTGCAACCCACATGACAGTCCCCGGAGCGCCACGTCGTCGGTTTGGCCGGATGGCACGTAGTAGAGACCGAAGACACGGTTAGGCTTAACCTGCCGAGCCCCACAACAACCAGGTTACAAGATATGAGAACAAGCGGATCGCTCAACGGATGCTGACCGGTGGCAACCGCACAACCACATCCAGGACGTCAACGACAAACACGACGGGACGGCGAGGCTACGTCGTTACCAAGCCAATGCCAAGAACCGTGAGAATGTTCGATTAGAGAATGGCCGGCTTAGAGTAGCCACAGAGAGGCCATCTTGGCTAGAGACTGGCTTAGGGATAAAGTACTGACCTTAGCTTGGATTGTAGTTCATGATTTGATGTACCACAGATTATTGGATGCGTGTTTCGTTCTTGAGTGAATTTTGAGTGTTAGATTATTGTTTACAGTGTTGTGTGATAAACTGGGTTTGCTGAGCCACTTCCATCTCCAGTGTCTCTTATTCCCATCCGAGTAGCAAGTGCTCCCGCGATACATGACAGTGGACACGGTTTCCTCAAACTGAAAAAACAGTTAGCTTTAAACATGTTTTATGTGCTTGGTGCCGAATGCGGGGACAGTTCGAGTGAATTGGTTAAATCCGAATATGGCAAAACTCACCCAGGTGAGCAAGAAACACTCTACCGGTGGGCAACACATGCGAAGATGGCCGGTAGAGTGCTGTTGCATGGCGTTGTGTTGTATTATGGGACCACCATAGCCATTGTTGGATATAGCGGCACAATATCGGAAGCCTATCGCTAATGCTCAGGCATTGCTTGGACGATGCAACAGCTTTGATTTTGAGAGTTTTATGCAGACTGACCAGGATCTCAAGCAACTATTTTAATTTGGATTTCAATTTGATGTGCAGCAATTTAATGTGAGTGTAAAAGCAAACGGCGGTCATTTTTTCTTGTGGCTTAAAAAGTTACGCTACACTTAAACTTTCATAACTCGAAGGTATACCACTTCTAGTCAGCACATTAACTTTACCCTTTTAGAGATCTTTGCAGAGCATCAAAAGGTCTCTAGGGATGGTGTATGGCATAGTGCAAATTTTTGAATACTTGTGACTGTGTATGCAGGCATTTTTTGGCGAAACTATGCTTTAAAAAAAAAAAGGAATACGGCATGCAGAACATTGTACAGTTTTACCAATGATGGTAGTGAACGAACCATAGTGAACCAGTCCATGCATTAGTTTCTGTCCTCTCTGGAATGTCAAAAGAATGGATACAACTATTTGCATATACTCTTGCCCACACATTGGTGTCACCATTTGTGATTCGCAATCTTCTTTTAAAGCTCCTTCAAGAGCATCACAATGCTGGATATGCAGTAAAAAGCTGTAGTATGTGACCAAGGAGCCAGTAATTCAAGCGTGGCAAATAAGTTGAGCGTAACAGCCGAGAAACCTTTTTCATGCTCATGGCTGTTCTTACACTGTGGGACAAGGCATCCAAAATTTGGCTGCTTTCTTTTATGAAAAGACGACTGCAACAAGGTCCACTGAAAAACATCTCGTCTCAACATTCTTACTACCGGACAAAGCATTTGCTGACCCTGTGTTACACATACAGCACGATGACTTTGTTTACTTTGAAGATATATGAAAATCAGCTTCAGATATCAAAATAAAATGCAACTGACAACTTCTCCACATACTACATTGTGGGATATCTAATCAAAGAGTTCCCTGAAAAGACAAAAAGCTGCAATTGCTCCCCTATACTGGAAGATGGATCCCATGATCTCACCAGAAGTCATCCGCATTTCCTTATGCTCAAGGCATATCACGTTCCTGGCAAGCTCTTCGGTAACTTAGTTGTACCTTCACAGGGAGGATTGAGCCATATTCTGTGGGAGAGCATGAGCTCCAATTTCCTTGTTTTAACAATGGCACGATTACGGAGAGGAGGCGGTAACAAAAGGGCCACGCACGTGGGGAGGAAGGACCTGCACCTGTTTTAATTACCTCTTCCATCCTGCCGCTTGGCGCCACTGCTTGTTTCCCTACTCATGGGAAAGGGTAATTATCTCTATGAAAGGAAGACAACCCTCGGGGGAACAATGAAATGAGAGGTTATAAAAAGCCCACCCGACCAGGAGACGCTCTCTCTTCTACAAGTGGTGGAGCGACCAACTAAATGACCCGCGAGCTACCAAGGATTGACAGCGAAAGAAGTAAGCTTACGCTTTGTTTTACATAAAACGGACCATGCCTCTAAGTGAAATATTTGTGTTATTTCTTGTGCAGCAATAAAGTGTCATTTGTTGACTTGGCCAGCTGCCTTATTCGTCCCTGTTGCCTTTCGCGAAACGGGACAGTTAGCATGGGCAGAACGCATCATGTCATTCTGCATTGACTACTGTTTCTTGTCCTCCATCCTCCTCCCAAAACTTGTTTGTATGAGCATTGACACCACTGGTGCACTCAGTCTAGGCAACTGACCACCACATTTTTTTAGAACTCAAGTTGAGCTCTAGAGAATAGTGAAACTTTAGATTGTGCTTAGTCACAATGAGGCAACTGTAGAAAGAGGATTTAGTGCCAACTGGCAAGTCTGTGTAGAAAATCTGAAAAGCCCACAACAATCCAATAACAGAGGGGTTGAGGACATTCGTTTCAGCTGTAGGGAATCATTACCATGCATATCTGGAAGCTCAGAAGAAAAAGCGAGTTAAAGAAGCAAACAAGTCAAAAAGGAAACTCGTTGAGCTGCAGCTTTCTACTCAGGAAACCGCTAATGCTTTGCTCCAGCGCGTCCTTTCAGTGGCTGCGTTCCAGCTTCTGCTAGTTCCCACTTAGGGCAGACCTGTTGTGTAGGGCAGAAGCCGGTGCGCTCCATGGCGGGCCGACGGAGGGGAGGAGAGGCGGAGACGACTTGAGGTGAGACTGACGGGAGAGTGTGTCCCGCGTTTATTACATGCGGTTTTAAAGAAGGGGGAAGGAAGGCCATTGGGCCAGCGAGGTACAGGTCACATGACCGGCAAGTCCGTGCCAGGTTGGCTACATGGAAACAGGCATGGTGGAAGCCTAGCTCCACCTAGCGACATGTACCAAAAACTCTATCCGCTGGTGTGTTAGCATGCCACCAGGGGTCGCACGACACAACATCGTCTCCCCCTGGGGAGGAATTGCATCCCTGTACATTGGGAACCAAGTCTGCTAAACCGTTCACCTGAAAAACACGTAACGTAGTCCTTCATTTGGGCAGGGGGCTTAAGCGTCCGCTGTAGGCGATGTGACCCAGGCCCTGCAGGAAGATTTTGAGTGTTGCGGCTGTCGGTAGCCGACTTCGAAGACCCAGTCCCATGTCCTATGGAGAAAGAGTGCCCAGGACTCTCCTTCTGGGGTCCCGACTGACGGTCCTGGGTTGCAAGCAGTTGAAGCTGTTCTTCAGCAGTTGCGGAGTCACACTGGACAGCAGGGCCACCTCCGAATGGCCTGCGCAGGCAACAGCTGGTTGCTGAGGCATAATCTTGAATGCGGCCGTCGACGATGACGTCCTTGTTCTCGAGCCCACATGGCTCGCAGGTGACCTGCAGCCGTAGCGCCCGAGGCAGCTAACGCAGCTTGTACAGACAGGACTGTGGCAGTGCCGGAGACAGAGTCTTGGACGCAAGTAACTTGCTGCACCGACGCTTCTCGTTTACGGCAAACTGCCGCGAAATGGCCTTGGATATTGCCACTCGTCTTCCCAGCCGCTTCCACCGGCCACCTTCAGGTGTACTTGGAAAATTTGTTTCCACAAATGCCACGGAATATGAGGCGCGCCGGGCACGTCGAGGAACGGAGGGAGGTTGGCAAAAAGGGCCTGCCATGGCAGGAGCAGTGCAGGAGGTACGCAGGAGGTACGCAGTAGGCTTAAGCAGCAGGTGGCGTCGCCGAGGGAGCCAGAGCGGGAACAAAGAAAGGTCAGGCCGACGCCATTGTAGCAAGGAGGAAGGCCGAAGCACCGACGCACAGTAGAAAATGTGGCTCGTAAGTAGTGCCACATACGTCGTGCTTTTCCTGGCGTCGCCTATTGTAACGTAGCGGTTCAACTACCTCGTCGCCATGTGTTGTGTAGGGCAGAAGCTGGTGGGCTCCGCGGCAGGCCAACGGAGGGGGGGGACGACGAAGAGACGACTTGAGGCGAGACTGACGGGAGAATGTGCCCCGCGTTTATTACACGCGGTTTTAAAGGAGGGGGGAAGGAAGGCCATTGGCCAGCGAGGTGCAGGTCACATGACCAGCAAATCCGTGCCAGGTTGGTTACAGGAAACAGGCATAGGTGGAAGCCTAGCTCCACCTAGCAACATGTACCAGAAACTCTACCCCGCTGGTGTGTTAACATGCCACCAGGGGTCGCACGACACAACAAGACCCACATGTCTGACTTTTCCCACATGCAACATCCCCCCCACCTGCTGCGCCCCACGGTTGCATCATGTGCAAAACCACTCGATTTCCTGTGCACATCACAGACTGTAAAGTTCTGTTCAGTCACTTATGCAGTGCACGACTGTAGTACCCAGCCAAAGCGCAGTTTCTTTTTTTGGTCGGTTAGGTGTGTAACTGAGCCACACTGTTCAATGCAGACATCGGATCCACGTTCCTTCATTTAATGATAATGAACACGTTCCTGGGCAACCGTGTTCAAGGTGGACAGTGTCGAGCAGACTGCTGCATCATAACAAAACCGCTACTTTTATCAAAGCAAAAGTTGAGGCATCACTTTCAGTGGGCAAGACGTAGTGTCTGTTCTGTGCATGGAGAATAGTGTGAAATATAGCCATTGTTTGTGTCCAGCTGTCACTGGTTACGTCTGCAAACGTGTTTCGGCTTTGCAGTGGCACATGTTGGACATTAAGAGAATGGGCCATTTATTCATACGCAACACCAAGAACACGAATGGGCTGGAGCGCATTCGGCAGACACTCTTAAATAATGTCAGGAAATCTGCCACTATCATTACAGCGAAAAGTATACAACAACTGCATACTGCCAGTTCTGATGTATGGGGTTGAAACATGGAGAATTACAAAACAACTAGAGCAAAAGCTGAGGACCCCGCAGTGTGCAATGGAACGTAGAATAATAGGAATAACATTGAGAGATCCGAGGACAGCAGAATGGGTAAGAGAACAGACAGGAGTTGCAGATATCCTAACTGACATCAAGCGAAAAAATAGACCTGGGCTGGCCACGTAATGCGTAGAACAGACAAACGGTGGACAGTAAGAGCAACAGAATGGTTACCAAGGGATGGAAGATGCAGTCGGGGAAGGCAGAGAGTTAGATGGAGTGACGAAATTAGGAAGTACTCGGGGATAAAATGGAATCAGCTTGCACAGGATTGGGTAAACTGGAGATCATTGGGAGAGGCTTTCGCCCTGCAGTGGACTAACACAGGCTGAGAATGATGAAATGATGATGAACAACATGTCATGTACATCAAAGCCAAGAACATGGGGCCCAGTCAACCTTTGGTAAGTGGAAGCTCCAAGTCACAAACTTCTCCAAATCTTTGTTTACCAAGCACTTTCCTAGAAAAGTAGCGAAGCAACAAGCAGAGTCATTTGATAGCACGAAGGTTGTAGTGACACTCTCTGCTCTGAAGACCCTCTGTGTTGGCTTTAAAAGAAGTGGGTTCTGCACCATGCTTGCAGACCATATCCAAGAAAGAAATTGTCGTCCAGATGAAACCTGCCACCCTAGTGTGACATGTAACGTAGACATATGAGGCACCTCTCAACCTTCCCTCGTATGCTCTACGCGGTGAAGTTCGGGAAAGCATGGAATGCTCATTGTCCGTGAAAGAAGCCGATGAGCTATAGAAAATGACTAGGGGGCTGTTGGGTTCGAAGTGCACGCAGCCTCCCGAATGCCCCCCCATTGTCTCCCGCCCCCGCGGACTGCGACCCCGCGCCAGCCACTGTGTACAAGACTGGATGGAGGGGGGCACCCAGACGTAGTGAAACCGGCACCGTCAGCTGTTGGAGCGACAACTGTTGGCGTCGACTTTGGCAAATTGCTGCCAGTCACAAAACGGATCCACAGTACCACAAAGCCGACAAAGCCCACGGACGGGACAACACGCCGAGTCACAGCAGCAAAGGTTGAATGAAAGGGGGCAACTGCCGCATCCCCTGGGAAAACCAAAACCAGCGACTGCAGTGTCATTGATGTATGAGTCAATGGTGTTGACGACTTGTCTTGCTCTGCGCTGTAGGTACAGACTCCAAGGCGCCTTGTCACGACCAGTCGTCACGTGTCGCCAAGTATTCCAAGGTTCAAGGCGAAAGGGATTTGAGCGGTGGCGACGAACCATCGACGAAACTCTTCACGCAGTTTCTTATCCCACGGGCACCGGTGCACCGTGCAAGCTTACACCGGACTCTGTTGCGTACGTCCGGCACTGCGGCACCGAGCAGCATGTTCATCGATTTCGGATGCAGTCACTCCTGTCACAGTGGGTTCAGTTGTGTTCAAAATGCGAGAAAACCTCCGCATTCCGAACAGACCGCAGCGCAGGTGGGGGCTTGAAACTCGTTTACAAAGCATGCGGCAGCGCTCCACAAGCAGCCGACACGGCCGCTGAGACCGCGTGATCCTGCCAAGCACGTCACGCCGACGGTGGCACCGGCGTTTCCAGTGGTGGCCCTCAAGGCCAATACGAATTTGGCGAATATAAATCTAGACAGGTGAAACAAAATCTTGGACTCAAACAAGGATGCCCGTTATCACCAACATTATTTAACATTTACATTAACAGCCTGCTAGAGACAATAAATAGAGAAGGACCAGGGCTTACGCCTATCCACTATTACAACTGAGCGCCAAGAAGTATATACTAAAATTTCATGCTTGGCATTCACCGATGATATAGTACTACTAGCCGAATCCACAGCGGACCTACAGACATCTGTTTGCGGGTAGCATACGAAGATTGCCTCAAGTTCAATACAAACAAAACACAGTGGATGGGCATCAACGTTGATCATGACACAAACATTACCTTCTCCATTCAGAACAACCCCATAAGGAGAACAACAACATACCGATACCTCGGAATAACAATATCTGACCAAAACAACTACCTCAACAAACACGCAGAAATGCTAATCAAACAATCCAATCGTTTAAAGGGTAGGGTGTGGCATCTGTCACGACATTCTTACAACCTGTACAGGGTAGGCCGCACACTGTGGAAAACCCTGGCCGTGCCTGCATTAACGTACGCAGGCGACACACTTGCGTACTTGGCACACACGGTAAAACGTATGGACCGCCACCAAAACGAGCTGGGACGGTGGCTATTGGGAGGCAGTTTTTCCAACCGCCAAAGCAGCTGTAACGGGGGAGTTGAGCTGGTAAGCCTTCGAAGTACGAGAAGCTCGATCAGAAATTCAGTATGCAGGCAGGCTAAGATTCCTGCCAGAAACAAACTATAGCCGTCGTATATACCTACACCTTCGATACAGGGGCATAAAAACACAGTGGATGAAGCGACTGGCTTCCCTGGAAAATAAATTCGGCCATAATTCAAAACTAGAGGAAACAACATCTGAAAGAGAATGGCGCCAAATTACAAGAAACACGATCGCCGAAGCCAGCACAGAGAAGTGGCACAGGTCAGCGGCAAAAAAACGGAGCCTGCAGTTGTACGGCAAGTATAAGCTGGCTCCAGGCTGTGAGTCATATACAGGGGCTACTGAGAAAGCGTCCTCCTGTTCCAAGCGCGTATGGGGGCACTGACCATGCAACAACGGCGTTGGGAGCTGTTCAAAGCCGACCCTTCATGCCGTCTATGCGGGGCGTTGGAAGAGACCATCGAACACGTTATGATGGAATGTCCGAAAACTTGGAACAGAGCGGGACCCCACTTACCCCACGCTAAGCCTGGCGGAATTCCTGGGCCTCTCCGACGATCCCGTCGACACCAAACTTGAACGCACCGAGAGAGCCAAATGACGCCTTAGACTATGGGACAGATTGTTGGGACAGGAAGTTGGTAAATAAGATGACAGAGGGCGCCAGTTGATGCCTTGTTGACAAGAATCTAGCGGTGTGCGGTTTGCTGACGTTCTCCACCATGACGGAATTCTGCCTCGGGTTTCCAAGAGCTCCAACAAGGTAAGCAAATCGCGATTTTTTAGACACGTAGAAGCAGGTATGAGGAACCTGCTGTATGAATATCGTGTTGTTGTTTAGCCGAGACGCTAAGAAAGCAGCCCGTTACCACGGTCCACGAAATTGTTGAGCTGCCAGGCAAGGGTTGCGGAACGCCGTGCGCGTTGTAGAATGGTATGGCTGCTGCATGCCTAGGTTCGCGCGCTTTTAGCGTTGTAATTATTGGCGGCTGTAATATTTTTACTGCAAATAAAGCCGGATAAGCTATTGCACGTGCAGTCAGAGCCATGAATACTCAGTCGTTTTTCACCATCAAAGCTTTGTTCCGCGAATATGGTATGTTTCAAAGTGGAACGACGCGAGTGGATTTTCGTAGAACTCACTGATCATTTTTCTCGCCCAACAGTCCGCTCTTCTATGATCATTTTTCTTTGCAAGGAATGGACAAAGACATCTTCTATGGAAAGCAGGGAATGGACAGGGGTGTTGCTCTTGTTCCACTGCATCCAAGTGACTCCGAACTTGACTTGAGTGATGATGACACAAGTGTTGAAACTGTGCTCACTGATACCTCAGGAGCGCCACCGAGCCAGGACTATAGCGTGACCAGTAGCCCTGACAGCTCGACGACAACCAGTCTAGAGCCTGGTAGACTATCATTGTCGGCTAGTAGGTCCTGCCCTCCATCAAAGAAAGCAAAAGGCCGTAATCGCGTCCCTGTTGCCGTTTCAGACGATGAAAATGATTCCGACAAAGCAAGTAAAGTTCCCTCCAAAAAGCCGAGAAAGTGGGACAAGGTTGATATCCCCTAACATACAAGTTCCAGAAAGAAATCATGATCCGGTTTCTGAAGTGAAATCACCTGATGCCTACTTCACGTTTATGTTTACAGACGAGCTTGTGGACCTCATCACCTTTCAGAACAACTTATACAGCACCCAAGAGCAAGGGAAGCTATCCCAACAAATGCTGAAGAAATTCACCGCTTTTTGGGCATTTTAACGCTTATGGGAGTGTACAAGTTTCCCTCACTCGAAGACTACTGGTCCCTAGATGGCCGATTTCCCCCAGTCGCTGATGTGATGCCCCTGAAAAGGTTTCAGGCACTAAGGCGTTACATACACTTTGCCAATAATCTGAATAAAGGCACCAACAGTGACCAATCCTCGAAGGTGCGGCCCCTCTTTGAAAATCTTCGAGAACAGTTTTTGAAGATTCCAGCAGAACGTAAGCAGAGCATAGATGAGGTGATGGTTGCTTACAAAGGGACGCGTGCTGGGAATCTACGGCAGTACGTGAGTAACAAGCCAGACAAATGGGGTTTTAAGATATTTTGCCGATCAAGCTCGACAGGAATCATTCACAACATGTTGCTCTACCAGGGCTCGTGCACATTTTTCAATGTGTCACTTTCCTCCGAGGAGCAGAACCTCCTTCTTGGTGCAAAGGTGGTATTGGCACTCTCAAGAACGATTGATGAACCTCAGCGCTCAGTTCTCTTTTGTGACAACTTTTTCACGAACTACAATCTCATTGAGTTTATGAAAGCCTGAGCTGAATATTCACTGCGTAGGCACAGTTCGCGCTAACAGATCGGGAGGAGCCAACTGCTTTTTGAAAGAAGACAAAATCTTGTCGAAAGAGAAACGAGGGGCAATAGACTATTGCTCATCGGCAGGTGTGATAGCCATCAAGTGGCATGACAACAGATGTGTGACCCTGCTGAGCAATGCATATTTATTTATTTATTTCAAGGTACCTTACAGGCCCCATGGGGGGGCATTGAGTAAGGGGGGGCAATACACAAAATATATGTACGTATACATGTCAAATGAAAAAAGTGGCGTAGATCCACTCAGTTACGTCAAAAGATACAACGCCGAGGAGAAGACAAAGGTGCCAGTTACCTGTCCAGCAGTTGTACAGGCATACAATGAGCACAAGGGTGGGATTGACTTGTCCAATATGTTGGTGCACCTTTACAAGACCCAATCTAAATCCCGCCGGTGGCACTTCCCGCTTTTCGCGTATTCCTTGGACATTAGCATAGTGAATGCTTGGCTTCTCTACAAGAGGGACTGCTTTGCCCTACACGAAAACATCATGCCTCTCAACGATTTTTGTGTCTCTGTTGGCAAATCACTGAACTCAGCGAACCAAGTTCTCGTACAGCGCCCAGTTGGAAGACCTCCCATGAAAGCCCTGCAGCTTTCTGTTCCCAAGAGGAAACATGCAATGCCTTGTGATGATGCCCATTACGACAAAGTCAGCCACTGGCCAGTTGCAGCTCTAGAATGTGCCTTTGGTTCTCCGCCGCAAGAAGGAAACCAGACAAGAGGTCACTGCGCCATGTGCCACAAGGGCGTCTCAGGATTCAAGTGCACTAAATGCGGTGTTTTCCTTTGCCTGAAGAGCGGAAACAACTGCTTTCTCACTTTCCACACCCGCTAGCATTTTTTGAAAAGTGATAAAAGATCACCAGAGTACATGCATTAGAAAGCTCCATATATAAAAAAATCTTCTTTTTTTTGAGCCCCACCTTTTCACCGTTAAATGGCAGATCAAAAAAATTGTTGACCTCCTCTATCTTTTTTTAGTTTTTTTATGAAACATCATGAAACTTGTTTTGGTGGTTCTGTAGTTTTTCTAAAGAAGAAATAAACCAGCAAAAAAATGTTTCCGCTGTTTTTTCTTATCTTGCCAGTTAAAGGGTTAAGGCTATAAAACCATGTGTACATAGATTGTAGAAAAAGAAGGAAGGATGAGAAACAAATTAAACGTCTCTATGAAATGATGTCGGAGCTGTCGTCCTTTCAAGGTGCCAGCAGATGAAAGTTCCCGTCTTCGACTCCCTTGGCGGCAGCAGTCAGCTGCTACACTACCAGCGAGGCGAGTGGGAGAACCAATGGAAAGTTAACTGGCGCAGTCGAGCAGGATCTGCATGGCTGAACTGAAGACAAAAGCAAGGGCGACATCGGCCGAGACTGACGATAACCACGTTACACTGACTACCGTACCGCTGGGCCACCAAACCAAGGCTAGTCCACCGGATTCCGAGGAGGAAGAGCGCACCGCGAGACTACTTCAGGCGGGTACCTCTTGGTTTTCTGTTGGGCGCAGGCTATGACAAAGCATTATAACTTGTGAGACAGAGAAAGGCATAACTCGGAAATGAACGGGGACGGCAGGAAGCTTGCAGGCGTTGGGGAGTCGCCGACAGCGGCACGGGGGTCTTGGCAGTGGCACATCAGATACGCGTCGGAACAGCAGCTAGTGCTGCTACGGCGTCAATTGAAAATTGCTGAGGCAAAACAGAGAACCAGCGCTTAGTGCTTGAAACCCGGCGGCTACGAGCCCGTGATGGGGCAGAGTCCAAAGAGAGAGGTGACGGTGTATCACTTGGGGAAAGATTAAAAAGGAAGACAGGCAACTAAAATTTACAAGCTTGTTAAAGGGTGTACTGGCACCAATGCCGAACCAAGAGGCACTTGTGCCAATGTGGTTCGAAGATGTGGAGGCAACGCTCGACTCTTTTGACGTCCCGAGTGAATGGTGGGCCGTGCTTGTTTTGTAACAGTTGAGTGAAAGGGCACGAGGACTGCTGTGCAGGCTGACAACGGAGGAGCGAAAGGTTTATTCTAAACTTAAGTCGAGCATTTTGGAAGGCCTCAGGCTTTCGGCGGCGGAGTAGAAGAGGCTGTTTAGGGGGGTCGAAAAAGGGCGAAAAGGAGTCCTGGGATCAGTTTGCCGTGCGCCTCGAAAACTACTTTGACTGTTATGTCTAGCGTTCGAAGGTAGGCACGTTCGAGGAACTCAAGCAGCTAGTTGTCACGGATCACTTAAAAGAATATTTGAGCCCAGAAGCAAGAGCGCATGTCGTTCGTAATCAGCAAGAGGCGTTCTTGCCACCCAGTGCTGTGGTTAAGCTGGCGGAGAGCTTTGAGGAGAGCAAAAAGTGCAAGCCTTCGCAAAAGAAGGCGAGTGTCGAGGAAGGACAAAATAAAGCTAAAACACCCGGAGATACACCCGCGGACAGAAAGTGGAAAAAACAATGTTTTAAATGTAAGAGAACGGACCACTTTGCCAAGAAATGTCGCAATAAGGGCTTAGGTATAAAGCAAGGCACTAGGCCAGCAGGGCGTGAAGAAAACGGTCCAGTGGTTGCGAGAGTGACAGCTTCAGCATTCGGGTCAGGAGTAGCAACGACAGATAGGTTTGGGCAAGATAAACAGCAGAAGCAACCTGCACTGGAAACGGTAACGCTTAAGAGCTCGGGTCAATCATTAAACGCTGTGGTAGACTCGGGAGCAGAAGTGAGCATGATCAGAAAGGTGGTGGTACCGAAATACGATCGTACGGGCTCGCAGATAAAGCTGACGGGAGTGTTTGGGCAACAAGTAACTGCAGAGTTGGCTTACGTGCCGCTCATAGCTACCGAAGGAAGTCCTTACGGGACATCCGAGGCGGTGCAGTCGGCCGTGCTTTGTGCAATCATGGATAAGCTACTAGAGGGCACCAACGCACTGATCACGCCCAACGATTACGCACAACTTCTCGAGGAAAGGGTTATTCTTGACAAAGTGTCAGACGAGCGTTCACTAGTTAAGGAGTTTGAAGCAGTAGTTGAACTGTCAGATGAAACATGCGAGGAGCAACGGGCAACTACGTGCGTCGTAATAACAGAGAGCAACAGCGAAGGCTCCGAGCCAGTCAAAAGCAAACG
Organism: Rhipicephalus appendiculatus; assembly: GCA_030522465.1. NCBI lineage: Eukaryota > Metazoa > Arthropoda > Arachnida > Ixodida > Ixodidae > Rhipicephalus > Rhipicephalus appendiculatus. Next base: position 19,706 of record JALIZH010015373.1, on the reverse strand, counting down.
ACAGGAGTTTCGTGAGGCTCAGGAAGCCGATCCGGCCTTGAGGGATGCTTGGGCGCAAGCAAAGGCCAGAAACGCATGGTATGCTCGTACAGGACCGAGTTATTGTATCACCAGGAACACATTGCGGGTCGCATGTACAAACAGCTAGTGCTACCATTGCAGAGGCACAAAGAAATGCTGAAAATGGCTCACGATTCACCATGGGCGGGTCATTTAGGAGAGCGGAAAACACTACAGCGGGTGAAAAGCTCATTTTATTGGTCGCAGGTGTCGCGGGACGTAAAGGAGTACCGTAGATCGTGTCACGAATGCCAGGTGAAATCCCCATCGAGGCAGACAGATAGGGCCCCGGTAACGCCCCTGGCAATGCCCAGCGCGCCGTTTCAGACAGTAAACATGGACTGCATCGGCCCCCTGGAACCCCCTTTGGCCAGGGGTCACCGCTACGCTCTTTGTGCCATAGACTTTCACACCAGATGGCCAGAAGTTGTATGCCTCCGGTCACTAACGGCAAAGGCCGCATGTGACTCGCTACTGCAGATATTTTCTCAGCATGGGGTGCCAGAGACAATTTGCTCAGATCAGGGCACTAACTTTACGTCAAGGTTGACGCAGGAGATGTTGCAAAGACTGGGAGCCACACCCAGGTTTTCTACACCAGATCACCTACAAAGTTAACGGCTTAGTGGAGTGCTGGAATGGCACGTTCAAAAGGATGCTTTCTCACATAGTCAGCGAACATGGACGCGAGTGATGAAGATGAGTGATGCAGGCAAGCAGGCACTAGGCAGGGTCAAAACAATGTACAGAATCACCAAAGGCCCAAAAGGACCTGACACTGTCCCGTGTGGCCCTCACTTTTTTGCCATCACCACGAGATCGGCAGTGGTGCTCAAGCAGCTGCATCATAGGTTAAGACTACCTTGCTGCCATGATGACTTGGGCATTTGCCAAGGCCATCCCCAAAGGTGCTGCCAATGTAAACACTTTGGCACAAGCGCATTACGTATTCCTAGGGGAATTCTCAAAGATCAACCCCAAGCTCAGGCGGGCCAGTCCCACAGAAATCCTGGATGCCTACAAGGCTGCATTCAAGGCAGCACTGGACAAAAGGGATTTATTTAAGTATACATTTATATTTAAATATATTGTGTATACTTTTTTAAGTGCAACTATGGTGACGACATAAAAAAAAATGAATTCAAAATGTCATGTCATTGTTGCTGGCGTTGAGCCCTAAGATGAGAGTTATTTAAAAAATACAATTTTCTGAATGGAACTATAAAGACAATGACATAAAAAAAATGAATACAAAAGACCATGCTGTTGTTGCCGAATACTAAACAGACATTTGCATTCTACTGAGAGAAGCTGCAGCATGCAAAAAAAAAAAAAAGCAATGCCAACCATCACGTACGTTGTGTAATAACTAACTAGCTCTCACGCAACCAACCTAGCCAAACTAGTTCTGGGCGTGTTACACTCACCTTGAAATTCAATTAGGCTTTCAAGGCTGCCACGAGTGGTATATAAGTAGGTCTGCAGCAGCTGGATGCTCACAGTTTTTAACATGCAGTCCATTCAGGAGGTGCTCAAGGAACGCTCAAGACGCCTTTGGTAAGACTTATACATTTTTTTTTCCTCCACACTTTTTAGGGTAGCTGTACTATATGCTGAAAAATGCACGCCTGTTTTGTTTTTTATAGAGACCATGGCAGAATCCCGCAAACGCAAGCCTGATGAGCAGGAAGATCAGGCAGAGGATGATGTACCCCTGTATCATCGTTCGGAATTCTTTTCTATTGGTAAAGCCATCTATGTTCCCAGAGAGAAACTCCACAATCTATTGGTTCGAGCAACAAAAACTGTACCAATAACTTTAATGAAACCGTGGAGACACTTGCAGAACCTGATCAAGGTGTTGGAGAATTTTTTTAATTCAAACGTGCCTGAACCAGGAGCAAGGGTTCGAGGAGATGGAAAATGTTTACAATCCTCTCCACGTTGGGCATTGCAGTTACAGTCAGTTCCAAAACGAAGAACGCTTGTGCACGAGGTGTTTCCGGCTAGAGACGACGGAGAAACCGAGACAATTTGTCCCGACGTTATCCGAGGACTTGAGCAGGGACCCAACCAATATGGAATTGCCACCGTCGTACTCCACACACGAGGAACTACACTCCCACACGTTTCACGTCTTACACGACTGCAGCTGGAGCAATGGCATATGCCGATAAGTTATCTTGGCTTGCTTTGTTAGACGACCAAATGACTCGTCAATTTGGTCTACAAATGCCAGTGCATGAGACCTCTATTACATCATCCAGTATTTAAATAGTGAACCCTGAGTATTGGAAATGCTTTAAAACGGAAGGGAATGATAGGGCTCACGACATTCAGAGATGATGTTTCGGGACAACTCGAAGGTGCCGGACACGAGCCTGGCCGTGTTTTGGAAGTATCGCACCTACAACTTTCTCGTTCAGTTACATGTGATGACGCCCCACAAGTAACGTAAGTTATGGAGACACTGACGAGGTACGCACAAGAAAGGGTACAAAGTGCTGAATATGTGCAAAAAGAGTGTTGGAAGAATCCACGTACGAGTGGGTGTGTGAAAACCCGTAATGCTGTTGAGCAAGGGTTGAAATTCATTTGCCCGGATGACAAGTGTCTCCAATGAGCCAACAAGGTATTTAATGATGAAATGTGTTCTTGTTCTACTTTGGACTTGACAGTAAGGTACCAGAACAAACAGCACTGTTAAACTTTCAGTTTAACAGCATCCACGAGAAGTGCCTGCCATTGTGAATAACCTCTACAGCCTGTTTGACAAGGCAGTCCTAAAGAAGAACTGCATGAAACCTGCGTCCCCTCCAAGTACTGGAATGAACTTTATTTTACTCGTGTCGTTTTACATTAACCGTGGTACAATCCATAACTTTAACGGCTACACTAGTTTCACTATAGGACACTGTGGGCCGTCGCATACTGGTGTGAAACTAGCCAAACTAGCTCCTGGCTTTGATACCATCAAGAAAATTTTCTGGTGTTGAAGTAGGATTCACTGGCTGTACAGTAATTATCGAACCAGACAACCTCCAGCTTGCCTGTCACTGTGCTCTCGAACAACGTAGTCTTTCCAGATGACGCCTTCAACCACCACATGTGGTGCCACAAGTGGAAGGCGTGTTCTCTATTACAAAATTAGACAATTCAACCGATTGCCCTGGAGCTCCCCTTAATTCCTTTGTACTAAAACGAGAACTATGTTGAAACTCAGCAGCTCCATCACTAACAATGAACCGTCTGCAGCAGCTCCATCACTAACAATGAACCGTCTGGACCTTCTATAATGCTCCAGACAGCAGAAGAAAAAGTGTTGAACAAATCCACATGAAATTAAAAATTTTCAATGTATCTTCAGTTCATCGTGTCCCTTCAAGAAAGCCAAATGCTGGACCCTCGCACTATGCTTATTCCCTGGCACATTGACATGGCCGTTGCCGCACTGTTTCTTCAGTGTCCCAGCAGGGTGAACATGGCCCCTATCATGTGGATGTTGTGGCTAAGGCTGCCGGTCACGACATTGTGGGGCTTCCTCCATACCATTGTGAATTCAATCCCACTGAACTGATATGGAGCCAGGTGAAAAATTACGCCGCTGCTAATAATACAACATTCGCCCTTGCCGGCATTGAAAAACTAGTGCATGAAGGCATTGATCTCGTAACACCAGACAACTAGCTCCGGGCGTGTGCTCAAGCTTATAAAATCGAAGAGGTCTGGACCGGCCAGCTCCAAGTCCACGAACCGCACCGCCACATCGTTCGCGGGAGTGAGGTCCGGCGCCACTTCAACAGTTCTGGGTGTGAGCGTGAGGAATGTGGAGGCCTTGTGGCGCCTACGTTTCCATTCCTTCGGGGATATGAGCGTGGGACAATAAGATTCTACGCCACCGCCCAGGCCGTTTCCCGAGGGGGCGAGGTTCCTGCTGCTGCCCTTCTGTTTCGAGAAGAAGCTGTCGTTCACCGAGGCGGCCATCTACATCCTGAGCTTTCTACGTTGGCCATGGGGCAACATGACTGTTTCAGCACATACTGCTGATGATGCAGGCCAAGATCACGTCCGCCAGTTGTTCACGTGGTACAGCTCCACAACAGTGGTACCCGGAGAGACTGACCTGAATGTCGTGCTGCATGTCACGAATTACAGCGATGCAGCCAACTTGAAGCCAGGAGAGCCCCGTCTCGCCGTGGTGCCGACAATGGGTGGACGCAGCTGTTGAGTTCTGGCAGCCTTGGGTAGCCAATCCCCGTCAACTACAAGGCCAACCAGCAGTTCTTCGTCCCCGCAGCATCGTTCGCTGCCTCTTGGACCATGTCCTTCGATCCAACCCAGCTGGCCGTCGTCATCAGCAAGATCAAGAACTACGGCCTCTTCGACAACGTGGAGAGGTGGGTGTTCGAGGGCCCCACTCTGGCTATGGGGCACAGCGGACTGATGACTGTGGCAAAGGCTCGCATGCACGCTGTCCGACGCATGGAAGGCAACAACACTCCACGCGGGCCCGTGATCTCGGACACCCTCCGGGCCGACGGTGGTGATGAAGTGCCCTTGCTCTACCGTTGTTGGGCAACGCCTGGCAACCGTATGGAGCAAATCAACGTGATGCAAAGCTCGACCAGCTTATAATTCCACTCGGGTCAAAATTACAGCAGCGAGAGTGATGATCGCGACAGTTACATGAGCAGAATGGACTATATCACGTGAATGTAAACACAGTGAATGTAAACTGTAACACTGTCTTGTGTACTTTTCCGGTATGTCACGCGCTTGTGTGTTTCTCCCACAATTAAAATGTGCCGACATCCATTATAAATAAAGTTTCTTTTCGAAGACGTCTTTATGCTTTGCTAAATTCCTTTGCAGAAAAACATTGCATGACATGTCGTTGTGCTGCGTTGCAACACACTGCCAGCGCCCTTTGCAGACGAGGTCAATTGAAAATTAAGAACCGAATTTTCCTGTGTATACGGGGGCACTTTCTTTTCCAATATTTTTGCCATGTTTTGCTACCTTGTTTTCTGGGAACATATAAGTAATTATGAATTACATCCCTTGACATTCTATATATCAACCTTCATTGCCTAGTCTCCTTTTTTTTTTGTAGAATAGTTATTATACATACATGAGAGAAAAATTATGGTGGCCACGGCAGATGGTCCCTCCTCACTGAACAACATTTTACTTCTGGTTTCTGAATGCTGTTCAGGAAGTGGTATATGCACTCCCACTCACTTTCAAGCTGAGCAAATAAAAAGTAAGATTCATATAGTATCGATAAACATAACAGACAGTTCAATTTCAGTCTTATGAACATTAAAGATATGCAGGGGAAACTCTGCATCTTGAAGAGTAATAGCAGCAACAGATTCCCGCAGGAACAATTGGGGGGAACAGTAGATGGCGTGTAATCATATGAAGAATGTGGCTACCAAACCCTTCACCACATATGCGAAAGAAAAAGCTGTTCCCTACTTGAAAAGGAGGATAGCGAAGAAGTGGAAAGCAGATGCTCACAGGTGCCGGAAAAAGAAATGCCATGGAAACACCAGAGTTTTTGCCAGCCCTTGAACACCCCCGGGTCATGCTCCACGGTTGCATAATGAAGGGAAGGAGGTGGCCACCGGAAATGAACGTTTGGCTCGAGCACATTTTTTTCATAGCCCAGCGGCATATAGGTTGTGTCAGCACACCATCGACTGTGTTGTCAGAGAAAGAATTCGTGTTGTTAAATACCTCAGTGAGGTAAAATTGTCATGTGGCCAGAAAAAGCAATGTGTATGTACGGCGAATTTTCAATAAAAACCAGCTGCTAGAGCGCTTCTATCTGTGTGTCCGTGTGCCTTTCCTTTAGTCCGTGTTCACTAGCGCTACCCTACATGAGTGACATCAATAGCTGCTCGAAAAGCGCTCGACGCCTGGTTTTTCTGGAGGTACTCTTTTAAAAACGGTGACATGTTGACAGGGCACGAATAATTATGATGACCCTTATAAATGGCTCCTGTTAAGACGCGTGCATATAATTTAAATTTTTTCAGCACCCAAACGACATTGAATCTAGCAAATGTGCCCACCAGGGAAGATTCACCAGATTGTCTAGCTTATTAGTGTTGACCTTGATTTCGGGGACAGTAAAGTGTTCTTCCATACACTTTTGTTTTCCTGCTTACCTTTGATTGACTGTTGTGCTGCAAAACGACAGTCAGTGCAGGGTTACCTAATGGTTCAAAATGACTACTGCTTTCAATGAGGTGCAGAATGCGTGCAAATGTTTTTCTATTGTTACAGTCTTGCAGTGCTGTGGAAGTAACATTAACAAGAATTTTTGTAACACTATTTATTGTTCCAGCAATTTTGCCTGAGTAGTGTGTAGCATGCGCGCAAACGTTTCTCTAATGCCGCACTGCTGCCAAAGTAACGTTAATAAATATTGTTGTAATATTATTTAATGTTTTATCAATGTTGTCTGAATAATTCAGCAATGTTGCTGCAATGTTTCTTGTCAATGTTGCAGGAATGCTACTGAAGGCAGACATTATCCACGTTGTAGCAACTGAAAGGCAACACTATGGCAATGTTGCAGCAATGTTTTGTGCTACCAGGGGAGTTGGATGACGCCCTGCGACAGGTCTTCACGAACAATCACGTCCACAGTCTTAGAGGGAACCCGTCGGCCAGGCCTGACCCTCAATCTAGAAGAAACGGTGATAGCGTCCGAGTATTTGAACTATGGGGAAGTTCCTGTCATCTGCGGCCAAATGTTTTCACTTGAGACGAAGTGATGGTCGCGAACCACTTGCGTGACTAATGGCCAATGGGCCTTTTCCTAGTCAGAACAGCGCCCCTAGCGGGGGCAGGCAAAAATGAAACTGGTGGCTTGCTGCCTTCGAGATTTACGGCAATAAGCTGGTAACCAATCACAAAGGCTATGGTGGCTTTTATGTGCACACCTACCGCCTGCGCCGGAGGTGTCGCCCCCTCGTCGCGCCAAGTCAAACGCCTCAACCCCTCGGCTGCCTCCGCTGTGTGCGAGCTCCTTGTGACATTGCTTATGTCTACGCACGTTGTTACATCTGTTGTGGTTGTACGGTTTGTACGTACGTGCACAAGATGTTTTCGCTGGACGAGTTCCGGTCGCGCTATGACTCGGGAGGGGCATGGTCGAGCGACCTAACTTATGTGACCCGTCTCACCGAACGTGCCATGAACGACCACTTCGGTAGCTCACACCGTCAGCAAAAGAAAGGGTGGGCATTTAAAGAATGGTACATACGCCGCATTGAATGCAAAGTGTACCACCGCTCCTCTGGCTGCGATATGGTGTTCCTGCGCAGCATATGCTTATGCTCTATGAAGTCCGGACACTACCGACAGCTCGTTGCGCTGTGGGAAGCTGACTCGCACGTCGTGCAAGCATACTGCGACTGCGTTGCTGGGTGAGTAGCCGCTTCTTCTACCTTGTGAAGTATGCGCGCGAAAGCACCGTCCAATGTATTACCCAGTTGTTCTAAGCGCTATACACGTGTAACTGATCATCAGTGCTTAGGGGCCTGTTTCGGTCAACGCTCGTGCTAGTGTGTCAGCACACACACACAGTGGCGGTTCTTACTGAAGCACTTTAAGTGAATGTTGACATTTATGACAACGTCATTGAGAAGCCTTCCGCGATGATTCGACAGTACCGAGGATTAGTAACACTCTGCGACCGTTGACACCTTAGCACCGAAGTCCTTTCATGAGTGTAATCTGTCTCACTTCAAGACGAAGAAAAAACTACAAATACCTGCTAATGTTTAATAGCAAGGTGTAACAGCACTGCTTCGCTAGAAATCCCGCTTTGACTGCTTGCTTTGACATGCCTTCTGAGTTCAGGAACTATTCGTGGGGCGGTGAAAAAGCCCAAAATATGATGGCGATACCATTTCATATGAGGGCTTCCTTTCACTGATTACGTACGAAATAAATTCCCTTTTGAACAAAAAATCGGCTGTGCTAGTTCGAAAGCTTTCCTAATAGTCGTGAATGGCAAATGTGTGGATTCAGGTTCAACTCTTTTTGCAGGCTGAGCAAGAGGTGCCAGCATGTTGCTGCACTGCTGTTTGCCCTCATGGATGTACAGTCACCCTCATGCACTGACATGCCATGCAAATGGATGGCACCGAGTCAAGGTAAGGGAAGCTCCTGTCATCTCATGCTGCATTGAACTTCTATTTTTACAAACACTGAAAACTGCAAGATATTACTCGGAGTTTGGCGGATCTCATGCCTGAAGAGGTTCAGTTGCTGCACATATTTCTGAAGGACGCAGTTTAGGAGGCTTGAGAAATAATTCATGCAGGTTTTTGAATAAAACCTGTGCAAGCAGCATGCCCAGTTTACATTGCTTTGAAAAACAAGGATTAAACAGGCATGACTCATACTGCAGATCGTGTTGAATATGACTGTATTTCATAACTGGGCCATCTTGGACTTCAAATTAAATTTTTGCAAGAGCACCACAGTTAAGGCTTCACTATATTTTTCGCATAAAGGCACGTTGCTTAAACTCAATCCACACAATTTCGTTTACTTCTACTGTACTGAAATTGCACATCCACAATAATGCATAAGCTTTTGATGGTTCCACCGCAATATAGCATGCTTGTGCTTTGGGAAAAGGAGTGCGAACTAAGGTGATTAGAGTAAACTAATGCAGCTCTGTCGTCTGCTGTCAGTCGCACATGGCGCACGCGAACAACGATGGATGACCTGTCAACCAGCAACTCCGACAGCGATTTCGGCGATTTCGGCCGCATGCAGGATGCTGAGCTGGCGAACCCAGCTAACCATTTCGCGTTCGACCCGTTGGCAAGTTCATCGGAAGAAGAATCGGACGACAGCGCCGGGAATTTTGAGCAAGGAGCCTTGCGAATAGGGAACGTTCAATGGTAAGATCCCTTTATTATGATTCAGCATCATCGGGAATATTTGACGGGTGATGAGAAACATTTATTGTACATGGGGTATCGATTCGCGCGCAGCGAGTGAGTACGTACTATGTAATAATTACTTTGTAGCCTCCGCATTATTTCGCTGCACAGCACTTTCCTTCTGCACAAATGCACATGTCACGCTTGGCTGAGGCCGTGATTAGCAATGCTATCAAAAATGGCGAAGCACGGGCACGCTCCTGCATAGGAAAATCATGGGATATGACGCAGCGATAACGAATACAACACTGGTAATAATAGCGCGTAATTTTATCTTTTTTTGGCACGCAAACGTCCGTTTACACGCAACGTACGTTGTGTGCCACGCGCATGCCGCGCAAGTGCAACAGTGTTTTTGCGTTTCGCCTACATAGTAATGCAGCTTCCGCACACAGCATACTAGTTCACTGTACCCGGAATATGATGTTGCGATCTCGTGTTCAGCAGGACAACGTGCCTAGACTGACTGACTGAACCGCGGTATATGGCAACAAGAAAAAATAATAGCAATCAAACAATAAACAAACGAGCATTATTCCGTGCTGTCTCTTTTAAGATGAGTTCTTCGATTGTACATTTGACTTTTTATTTTTCATCGGACAGTTATGTGTCGGAAACATGCAGCTAGGCTTGCAACTACTCCGCGGGCTGTCTGAAGCGCTTACGCACTAGGACTTAGCAGTGAACGAGAGACAAAATGAATGGTCAAAAGATAAAATGCGAGGACACAGCACGACTACGTATTTATTTATTTCGTTCTGGCTATGTGATTATTAGGTCCTAGGCAGAGCTGGCTGACACAGCAACAGTGGCAAAAAAGAAGCGTGCGACATTACAGCGGTACGTCTCAAGATAAAAGGAGAGCGTACAGAAATAATAGGGAAAAAAAAGGCCAAGGTTGAAAAGACTGCAGAGAAAGAAATGCAGGTAGATATGTAGACCGAGGGTCCCGCTGCAGTCTTCGACTATGGGACCCTCGTCTGTATATTTTCCTGCATCCCATTTCAATCCCGTTGTTTCTTCGTTTCTTATGTCCTCATCTTGCTGCGCTGTTTTAAAATGATCCCATTTCAATGTGTAATAGAATAATAAATGACTTTGACTTTGAAAGGGGAAAAAAAGAAACAGCGACACCATCACTGCCTCTGACAGGCTCTCATGTTCAAAGCAAATGTAAGTGCCAAGTGCAGTTGTTGATGGTAATAGTGACAGTGCTGAAATAATTATTACAGGTGCCAGTGTGGAAGCTGCCATCCTATGGAGACGGAAGTTGAATCCTTATGCTGCCACGACATCCCAAAAGTGCATGCTCTTGTTCCAGGAAATGAGCAGTGCATCACTGCCCATCAAACTTTCCAGCGGAGATGCTTGGACATCAACGTCCTACAAATAGCCTACTATGCACTCATGGAGGATCGTCCAGGCGTCATTGCAGACCAAGAAATTCACAGGTAACAGCCCATCCTGCCATTTTATTTATAAATAACAAATATCCACACAGTCTGTTCTCGAACCATCCCATAACATTAATTATCAGTCCACCACATTTACCATATCGATATTTTGGTATCACAAGAGGAGCGAAAAGTAATAGCAATTGCTATTAACATATGACATTTTTGTTCATCCTGTGTACTTTTTCTATATTTCACAGTCATTATAAGGTAGTATGCATTATGGTGAAACTTGCATGCAATGCTAATGTAGTAATGCTAATGTGGTTTGTTTTCAACTTGATGAAAAGGCAAGGTCAACGTGAAAACTTTTTTTTTTACAAGGCCTTATAATTAAATATGTGTTTGCACCACAGCACCCAAGCTTAAAAATATAACTGCACATGTACACATGACAACTGCTCGTAAGGCAGCTGCAGTGCTGGTCTAGTTGCATATCCTCAATAGTGTGTGATGCTTACATTTCAGGCGTTACAGGTACACTGCGTACCGGCAGTTTGTTCCGATAGGTGTGGCACCGTCTTGGTCGAAGGAAAAGGACAGTGCTACCAAGCTGCGTAGTAGCAGTAGTGCGGGACACTTTTCCCTCTGAAAGCTACACTGGCTTCAAGTACCCCTGAGTACTAACTGAATAAAATGTTTAGAGAGTACTCAAACAACTTCTTTGACTTGATTTTATTCACACAGAGTAAATTTATTCCATTACTTTTCCAAAAACCACAGTAACATGCATTCAATGCACAATTCATCATGTAATGTGTGAGACAATCACATTATTTCATCATACACAAACATTTAACGAAGCATCTGGATGCTTTCAGCATGAAGAACACACACAATACAGATATACTGTTGTGGGAAACGCAGAATAATTAAACCAGGGGACAGCATCACAATAGGGTCATGAAATAATATATTTATGCAAGAACTAACATGACATGAGAATCATTTTTCTGAGCTCATACGACATAATTCTTTTCCCAAACAAACTGAATTAGCACGATTGTTTACCAATGTGGTACAAATTTGGCATCTCCAACGGGTCATTCCAAGCTTGCAAAAATGCTGCTTTCAAAAGCATTTATCAGCTGCGTGGTGGTACAGTGTTTACAGTGCTTGGCTGCTGATGCCAAGGTTGCATGTTCGATCCCAGCCGCGGCAGTAATAATCGATAGGGTTTAACGCCCCAAAACCACGATGTGATTATGAGAAACGCTGTAGTGGAGGGCTCCGGAAATTTTCACCACCTGATGTTCTTTAACGTGCACCTAAATATAAGTACACGGGCCTCGAGCATTTTCACCTCCATCAAAAATGCAGCCACCGCGGCCGGGATTCGATCCCCCCACCTGCGAGTCATTAGTCGAGCACCATAACCACTAGACCACCGTGGCTGGTCGGTCACGGCAGTAGCATTTCAATAGAGGCGAAAATGCTAGAGGCCAGTGTATTTAAATTTAGATGCTCATGAAAGAACACCAGATGGTTGAAATTTCTGGAGTCATCCACTACATCGTGCTTATGACCTGTGAAGCCACAGACATTACTATTAATACTATTAAGCATTCATTGGGTCTGTGAAGACTTTGTTCAAGATGTGCTTTTCCTGAAGGTCTATTTTCATACGATCACATTTGAAAACACAACATCAGGTGAAACACATTCAAACTGCAATCTGGAACAGAGAATTGTGCCTGAAAGGAATCGTAAAAAAGTAAGCAAGTTATAAAAATGTCAGTATTTTATGGTGTCCAACAGAGCCATACATGTGATTGTGTCAGCTCAGAATATGCTTGCAAAACACAAATTGTTTTGATACCAAAGAAGATCTGACACATTTGTTATTCACAATGTCACAGTAGCTGGAGTGCCAAGCGCCTGATAAAAAAAAACAAAGACTGAACGTTGGGGTGGTATAAAACTCTATCTTGCAAGATGAACAACTGGAGAGAAGGGGTTAGTGGGCGCGTAGTTTAGGTGGTCCATAAGGTTTTGAAAAACAGGGTCTTGTCGTTATCGAGTAATTGCGTTCAGGTGTGGAGGGAAAGCGGCTTGTGTAGGCGATAACACTGTCATGGCCCTGTTGATGCTGAGCGAGGACAGCGCTGATACCATGACGACTCGCGTCAGTGCATACTTCATATGGCGCAGAAGGGTCAAAGTGCGAGAGAATTGGTGAACCCATAAGCTGCTCAATAAGGGTAGAGAATGCTCTTGGTGTGGTCCCAGAAGAAAAAGGTATCCTTCATATGAGAGGTCGGTCAGAGGATGAGCGATGTCGGCAAATTTTTTCACAACGCAACGGAAGTAAGAGCATAGGACCATAAAACTGCGGACATCTTTCGTCGAAGAAGGAATAGGAAAATTTCGCACAGCGTGAACTGTCTCTGAATCAGGTTGGACTCCTGCAGCATTTACGAGATGTTCGAGCACGGTAATTTCACAGCGAATGAAATGGCACTTAGATGAATTCAGCTGAAGGCCAGCAGTGCGAAACACAGAGAGAATAGTAGTGAGGCACTGCAGGTGGCTTTGAAAAGTCGACGGAAACACGATCACATCGTCAAGGTAACAGACACGTTGACCACATGAAGCCACGCTAAAGAGTCCATCATGTGCTCGAATGTAGCTGGCGCATTGCACAATCCAGATGTCATGACTTTGAACTGGTATAAACCACCTGATGTTACGAAGGCGGTTTTTTCGCAGTCCATCTCATCAATGCCAATCTGCCAGTAGCCTGAACGGAGATCAAATGAAGAAAAATAGTTGGATCCATGAAGGCAGTCAAGGGCGTCATCTATGCGGGGCAGTGGATACACATCATCTTTGTTATCCGGTTGAGGTGGTGGTAGTCGACTCAGAAGCACCACGAGTTGTCCCGTTTTCTTTACTCAGACCACTGGGGATGCCCACGGGCTACTTGATGGTTCAATGATGTGCTTGTCCATCTTGTCGACCTCTTTTTGTATGATGGTCCTTTCCGTAGCGGAGACGCGATACGGGCTCCTATTGATGAGGCTCGCGTCACCGATGTTCATGCAATGGGTGACAACAGATGTCTGTCCGAGAAGGCGTTTGTTCAAGACATAGATATCCTGATAACATGACAGCAGGTGACAAAGCTGTTGTTTGGTCAGCAAGAAGATCAGGGGCAATCATCTTACCAATGTTGTCCGCAGTCGACGAGGACGATGTAATCGGCGTCAAAGGTGTGCTGGTACTGGAGAGCGATTCAATTGCTTAAGAAGAGATCTCATATTCTTCCAAAGGGGTGATATGTGCCATGGTGATGCCATGTGGAAGCAAGTGCAAAAAAAAAAAATCCAAATTTCTTGGATGCAAGCGCGATTCTCGATTATCTAGATTATGGTGCTTGGCAAGGCAATATTGCAAGTCAAAACTACATCGGTGAGCGGAGAAATGACATAGTCGCCATCTGGGATGGGAGGACAGGGTGTCAGGAGAACAGCTCTACCAAATTGTGGGGACAGGCGAGCGAACTCAGCAGAACATAAACGGGGTAATGCACAAGTTGTGGCATCGGTAGAGAACGACAGATCCAGCTGTACAACTCCTTTGTAGCACTCAATTTGGACTGAGTGCTTAGAAAGAAAATCTATGCCCCGAATGACGTCGTGCAGGCACTTCGAGTGCAATAAAAAGACAATGGCGTAGTGGCCACCAACGGTAACAAGTGCTGTACACATTCCAAGAACAGGTGCAGTGCCACCATCGGCCTGTCATCGGCCCTCTCTGGTAGAGCAGCCTTTGACGGCACAGCGAGTAGGTGCCATCGCGAAACAGGCAATTCAAATCACACTCGCATCGTTTCGCATACACCAGAGATGTTGCAGCGCTCGATCGCTCTCGATGCGTGACGACGAAGCGTCGCAGCAAAACGCACAGCACACACGCACACAGCACTACCACGAATGCCAGTCGGCCGAGCACCTCTTGCAAGAGTCGAGAGAGCGAAGAAAGCGCGCGCATGGCGCACGCGGGTTTTTTTTTTTATTTTTTATTTACACATATACATGACATCACAACTTTCAACGTAGCTGACATCAAACGTCATATCACTGTCTATCGCAATGGAGCTGCCTTGCAGATGCTGGGCGATGAAAACTTTAAAATCAAACTAAAATATTTTATATGTGTTTCGGCCGGGGGGGAGCGTTGTGTGGGGAGAGCGTTAACACTGCATGCCAAGGAAACAAAAAACGTCCGTTTTGCAACACCTCAAAATCGTGTCAGTACTCCTTTAAGGGCTGACAACGGCAACCCAGTGATGTTGCCAACCGAGGTGGAAGAACTTTTGACAGTGCGCCGAGGATGTGGCTTTGATGCCCCTTACTGATAATTCAGTACCGCGCATGACTACACATTTTACAATGAATACACTCTGCGTACGTCGTCGTGTTTTATCATGTTGACAGAGTTAAAAATTGATGCGTCTTATACAGAGGAGCGTTTTACACCGTAAAATCGCAAGCAAGCGCCCCCTTCCCTCTTTTTTGGGAGATTTCAAATATGCGACAATGACTGAGCAAGCGTCCCCCCCCCCATGCTCTCCCGCCGCTTTCACTGTTTCATTCATTTTTTGATTATATATCAAAACAGAAGTTGCGCAGCTAATGCTACACTACTACCAAAAAACAGTGTCCTAATATGAGTGATTCAAGGATGCTTTGAGGTTTCATTTTTATTGGAAGATAATAGTACATTGTATTTCAGGCACCAGAGCTACCCATACTTCAGCTGTATGGCACCGAAGAAGATGAAGGATGGCAGTGTGCTTCAGAAGGCCTCCTGCAGCTTAGGCACAAGTCATCAGGAGATTACTGGACTGGAGGAAACAGCTGTCAAAATGCTTCTGCAGATGAGTCGCCATCAAGTTGCCAGTAACGATGTTGCAGTACAAGTTAACAAGAGTGTAGCGACATCTTCACAGACAACTCTCATTGACCTGCTGAACACGGACTCGGCTGTAAAAGCATTTACAGGAGTGGATACTATTGGAATACTATAAATGTCAATCACACAAGCTGTTGCAAAAATTGACGCTTTTTGTCCCAAAACAGAAAAAGGTGTCCTGGAGCGGACTTTTTTGCCATTTAAGTGTATTGCCAGACTGTTTGGGGTATCCGAAACAAGTGTCCAAGTGTGCACAGATACTTCTATGACACTATACGACCTTTGGCAGCTGTGCTCGAGGCTGCAGTATGCACGTCTTTGCTGGCGTGACCGTCCTTTAGCGTTTGTTAACCGTGATGCAAGATTCAAAACACAGCGATAGTCAAGGACTAATATGAAGCCCCCTCGAACAAGGACGCAAGGGACAAACCAGCCGAAGGCTGGTCAGAAAAGACGCTAACAAGGTCTCGCTTAACCGTGAAAGTTCCACGCACATACCGCGTTGTGGTCTTCCGGCCGACTCAACAAAATAAATAAATAAATAAATAAATAAATAAATAAATAAATAAATAAACAGGCCGCAAAGGTACTGGCGCAACTAAACATCGCGACAATTTAGAGCGCTTCAAAGGGGAAGGACGACTGGGGAGAACACAACATGAGCGCTATGTTGCGTTCGTCTTGATGGCGCTCCGTCCTTATCCTTTGAAAGTTTTTCATTATACTATGTCATGCCATGCTGCGTGTCATACCAACAAGGTCGAACATCGGCATCGGTGTAAAGATCGACTTACCACGGCAAGTGAAATCTGCAGGTTTTCGTAGCACAATTTCATTTGCTCGCAAACGACGAACTCGACAGCCATGCATGCATGTCATATTGAGACGATCAACACTTACCCTCTCAGAAGCAGTCGTCGTCACTGAAATGGACACTGCACACTCACCATGACTGCAACAGCGGCTCGGCAGGGCACAGCCTCAACACCCATTCCCGACTATTCACTGCATCACTCGGAGATGAATGAAGACTAAAACCAGTTCGTGTGTCGCATTTGCACGGTCGACACACACACACGTGGAGACAAAGCCCGCCGCACGTTTCCTCTTCATCACGTGTCTGTGAAGTGGATAAGCCAAGAAGTGGTTGGTAGATGAGGTTTCTTGGTGTGCGCACATATTGTGCAAACTTTCTTCAGCTTCGTTGTGCACTGTGACGTGACCTATGACTGTGCTTGTCCAGCGTGAGCTCTTGAAGAAGACTCATGTAACTTTTCAAGTTCGCCGACGCCAAGCGGGCCAAGTCCGGCGGCACCGGCGCGCGCGGCAAAAGCGCACCGATCGCTGCGCCACCAATGATGGGCGCGCTATTCGAATATTTTTGGCGGCGTTGCCGGTAAGGTGATGATGCGACGGGCAGTGCACGGTTCATTTAAAGGTGCTTAATCAGTGGCGTAGCCAAGGGGGGGGGGGTTCAAACCCCCCCCTGAAATTTTTCAATTTTGCTTGCGTATATATACACGCACACACAGGCCCGTAGCCAGAAATTTTTTTCGGGGGGGGGGGGGGGGCACCTGTTGAAAACCTTGAAAACCACCTATTTTTATTACCTTTTCTTGGCAAAACACCCCCCTCCATCCGAATTTCGGGGGGGGGGGGCCTAGGGGCCCGGCCCCCCCCCCCCTGGCTACGGGCCTACGCACACATACAAACGCACGCACGAACATACATAGAGTATGGTTGAACACGGACTCGGCTGTAAAAGCATTTACAGGAGTGGAGACTATTGGAATATCAATGTCAATCGCACAAGCTGTTGCAAACATTGACGCTTGCGTCAATGTTTGCAACAGCTTGTGCGATTGACATTGATATTTCCCCCGAAAAAAAATTTCTGGCTACGCTCCTGTGCTTAATGATATTTCTCGTAAGGGGAAAAGGGGTTAGACCCCCTACCCCTTGTTTTGAAATAAAAGTTGGAGCCATTCTACAGTGAGAAGATGCACTCATCGGAGCCAACGGATCCGAAGGTCGCGGGATCGAATCCCGGCCGCATTTCGATGAAGGCGAAATGCTAGAGGCCCGTGTACGTAGATTCAGGTGCACGTTAAAGAACACCAGATGGTCAAAATTCGCGAAGCGCTCGTATCGGTTACGCCACCGACGGTGACAGCGATACCGCTCAATGCAGAAACGGGCGCCTGCTGCACTCCAAAAAGAACCGCCAGTCCTGCAGCACGGAAAGTGCAGCACAGTCACAGCGAAAGCTGTAAGAGCAGAATTTCTAGAGCCCGTTGTAAGCTCTCTTGGGGCTACTAATACAAGTACACTTTCAAGGTACCCACTAAGCCATAAATCATAATTTCTGTCAAGTAGGGAAACACCTATTACGCCATTATTCGTCATTTTGCGGAGAAACGAGGTACCCGCTAAACATCTGCAAAGCATTACGTGCACTTTGTTGATGAAGTTGCTGATGATGAATAATTATGGCTGAGCCATAATGGGTTGAAAGCTTTAAATGACCCACTAGTTATGTAATTCGTATTGTGTGACGTGTGGTTATCTTACTCCCCAACCACGCTATATCATATACACTAACGTGAGAGAGAGAACTTTATTGAGGTCCTGAGGAAGCGGATCATGGGGGGCCTTATGGGCTTCCTTGACAACTAATACAAGTACACTTGCAAGGTACCCACTACGCTATAAATCATCATAATTTTTGTGCAGTAGGGAAGCATCCAATATGCCATTATTCGTCATTCTGGTCGTCTATTTGTCATGCTGTGACACATCTGTAAGGCCTTATGTGCACTCTGTTGATGCTGTGGCTGATGACGAAGAATTATGGCGGTGCCTTTTGTAATGGGCTGGAAGCATTCAACAACCCACTAGTTCCGCAGTTCACATTGTGTGACGCCTGGTTACACAATTCGGATTGTGCGATGCCTTATTATTTTACTCTACTACCACTATATATTACATATGGTAACGTCGTTCCTTCCAGACGTGAAGCCTGCATAGGGTCCTTTTGCAAAGGAGTTTCAAGCACCGGCATGGCTTCGTGGTAGAATACCGAGCTGCCACAAAGAGGGCCCAGGTTCGAACCCCATTCCATCCTGGATATTTTTTATTTATTTCGTTTTTCTTTTATTTCGCACAATAGCGGTTACGGGCACTGGCGGTGGCGGCTGACAACTACGGCGCCAAAAATGGCTGTTGTGATCTCATAACACCTTTCACTGCAAAAAGCCTGCCAAGATGCCCAGTAGAGCCCAGTAATGTGATGGCTTGCACAGTATGGTTGCTACCTTTCAGACCATGCAAGTGGACATGCCTGTTCCTTAACACAAAAAAGAATTATGCAAGTTCAACGCTTGTACGAGGACATTTTATGTGAACAGCCTATAGCAACTATTATAGCTAACATTATGCCCACAATGAAATCTTAATCATACTTTTAGCACCTATATTGTTTCTTTAGTTCTGATCATTCTAGTCATGCATCCATTGCATGTTGGTACTGGTGGTTTTTATTTTACATTGTTTTTTATATTCATGTTCGTTATATTGAAGTTCGATTGTAGCACATGTAATTTGCACTTTAGCCATAGAAGTGTTAGCCAGTGCAACTGACGGCCGTGGTGGCAGCTACGGAGCATCCATGAATCTGCAGTAATAACACTGTCAACAACCACTCGATGCACTACGTTGAATGCGACCTCCAGGCATCAAAGGTTCCATGGCCAAGATTCTTCCGGTGCAGTTAGCTCCGCTTACTGGTTAAACACAGCGACAAACTACAACTTCGAAAATTGGACTGTGCACATTTTGTCTCGTCTGCGTTATGCTAAGATCAAATTGAAAGTTTACATATAATTTCAGATCCAACTTTCTATCTCTATCATTCTCTATCCAAGCAATATTAGGCTGTGGCAGTTCAATATAAGTATAAAATCAAATAAGCAGGATGTCCGATTTCCAAAAGCTTCTCAATGCAAAGAAATTTTGAGATGTGGCAGTTCAATAAAAGAACAAAATCAAATAACAGGATGTCCTGTTTCCGAAAGCTTCTCGATATCCGCATAACAATATGGCAAATGCTTTGGATGGGAGGGTGCCAGAGGGATGCAGCGAGAGCATGAGATTGACTCTCAATTAATGTGCACCCTCACGCACTGTGCATAGCGTTGACGGTCACCACAACATAGAGCTGTGCACATCTCAAGTTTAAGCACAAACAACCAATTAAAGCTGCATTTGTTACCAAGCATTCATTTATTACGATGACGGGAAA
>JALIZH010015372.1:0-118274 GCA_030522465.1 Rhipicephalus appendiculatus | reverse complement strand
CACGTACAGTACATACTGGTGTCACCTCCGGGATGATATAGAAGTTGCAATCTGCAACAGCTGTACCGAGTGAGGGGAGTACAAGGTGAGCAAATATGTACAGTCAACTCCACAAAAGATATAAAAAACGTCATATACTTGATGTCTTCGATTTTCCTGATAATTGTGTATATCGTGCCCGTATGGCCAAATAACGTGAAATCACTATTTTTTTTCAAATAAAGAAATTTTGAACGAACAATAAATCTACAAACATCACCAGGTGACGACTGTGTGTGTTTTTTGAAGTGTCTGCGTTCGTAAATTCGTGATCATGGTAACAGCCACACATGCTAAATATTAAAATACCTTTCTTCGACACGTGTAAAATTCTCGAATTCTGAGCAATTTACCTATTTTAAAAAATTCTCGACAAACACTGGTTTTTGGAAACTCAGTCGATTTCGGCATGCCATTGCTGCTTCTGCGAACGTCTTAGCTTTGGCATACCATTGCTGGTTCTGTGAACGTGTTAGCAGCTTGTTCATATTTACAGCACGAATAGGCCTTTATGTGAATAATAAGGTTCAGCATTTGTAATAGTCTAATCATTTTCAGTTTCATCGCTCGAAACATAAAAAAAAACTATCAATGCCACTGTATGTTAAGAAAAAATACATCTCATCCTTGGTAAAAATTATTCTGATTAGACTGCAGAATGATATTCTCGAAAAACATGTTGCATGATATTTATCAGAACAAAATTACAAATTTTTCAAACATTGTGCTTTCAGAGCGTTGTTGCTACTGCGTAAAGGACATATCTCGTAAGAAAGAAAATACAATAACACGCTTTTTTTCTTCTGTGATGTTTGCGAAATAACAATGGTAAGGCATGTTCTACAAGTGGAAGATGTTCTGTAAATAAGTAACCATTTTAATTAAATGTATTTCAGTATTTCTCAACTTCGCTTCTGTTTTCGATGTCCCTCAGTTCATAGGCAGCCCCCTCCAGTCGTACCCTCCTTTTCTTTCATCTGCTTGGTTGGGACGGAATATATATGTGGTATGCCGATGAATGTATTCTCTCAATGCAGCTCTTATTATGTCATGCTATGCCAGAATTGATAGGCTGGTATAAAAGACAAGGCCTTTTCAGGAAAGAACTGAGTTTGAAAATGCGCTGTTTTTCGAAAATTTTAGAAATAGTTAAGCTGCTCAAAATTCGAGAATATCTTACGAGCTATTTCTCCTTTTACTTCTATTTGTGCAAAGAAGAAAGATATTTGTAATATTTAGCTTGCATGGTTGTCAGCGTGGTCAGGGAATTTACAAAAACACACACTGTAGTCATCTGGCGATGCTTGTGAATGTTTCATTAAAATAATTTTTTATTTGAAAACGAATTGTGATTTCGTGCTATTCAATCATATCGGCATGCTATACAAAATTATCAGCAAAATCTGAGGTATATGAAATTTTTTTTATCTTTCGTGTAATGACTGTATTCAGCAAAGCTCTTCTGGAAGGACTGTTAGCGATACAAAGAAAAAAGACATCTGTGCTGACCAGTTGGCGCTTCATGCAGCCAACTGCATCATGTACGTGGACTTGTAGACACACATAGACGCCTCGGTCATTAGCGAGTTGTTGGCTTTTGGACGGGAGTTTTGCCATGCAGCAGCCGTGAAGTCAAATATGGCTCAAGGCCACAACAGTGTCAGAAGTGGCTTGGTACACGAGCCTAACAGTAAAGTAGTGGCCTATAGTGTCCTGGTCTTGGCATAAGCAAGCTTGTAAGGATGCTCTAACTCCCGGTAGATAATAATTTTATCATTGTTTTAATTCTACCATTCAGTGACCCACTTGCAGAAACAGTGAAGGCCACGTTAAAAAGAGACCTTGCATGTGGAGGCACAAAATCCCCATGAAGTCGCAGCAGAACCCGATATGTTTCGCGAGTAAGTGGACAAAACAGAGTAACTCCGAAACCAAGCATGCTTTCCCGACCTGAAAGGAAGCGGTTAGGACAGACGTGATGCTTGTTGGGGTTGCCCATGCGTGAGAGCCATCCACGCCAGCACTGCTCTGATAGCTCCTTCATCTTGTTGAGCCCGTTGAAGCGCACCTTTGACATCTTGAAGGTGCTGAAACCATTTTTCTTCGACTGTAACTTCTTTGCCTTACTTTGCGCGCAACTACTACAGACCACAACTGCACAGAGCACCATCGTGTCAGCACCATTCAAGCAAAAGCTCCTGCTGCACGTGCTTCCCCCCAATCGCCGGCTCATCTGGCCATGACAGCTACGTGGCCGTCTACCCTGTCGCTGTCGTTCGTGCAAGTTTCCTATAGAATGGTTCTGTGTTTTGTATGTATATCTGTAACTCAAAAACATCGGGTAAACTATATTATTCATCTCACAAATTGGTTGCAACACTGTGGAGGCTTCAGGGCTGTTCAGCCAATATGAATGGCGGAAATCCCTAGCGTGGATATTCATCCACGCCGCATCAGCTGCTTGGTGTTTTCATGGCATCTCTACAGATGTGTTGGGTGAGTAAAGCAAGTGGGTTGCAGTGCAGGGAAAAGAAAAGATGGCAGCACCTCTTGAAGCGCGTGCCTTCCACCTCGAATTTAGCAAGTTCTCATTGTTCACTGTGTGGCCTGTAATTTTTAAAGTGGCACTTCTGTTTGCTTTATGTTTGCATCCTGATGCTTTGACATCAATGTATTTTAGCAAGTGTTGCTAAACAAATAACCGATTTCAATAATGACAAAACACCCTTGATGCTTTGTCCTCAGCATAAGCTGGCACATAGCTATAGCTCATTTCACCATTTACTTAAGCGAAGTTCAGATCGAAACAGGTGGTCACGTCTGCATGGGCTGTGCCATGTTACCTGTGGCCACATATAGAATAAAGACATGACATACATTCGAAATGGGATTACCATATCACATATCACTGTGCCATATCATGTGCCAAACAAATGCAAATGTCTCAAGCTTGCCACTGTAAAGGGATCCTAAACCATCACGAGGTCGAAATTTAGTCACGGTGTTGCAGCTGTGGACGAGTCTACAACTAACACATAGCCGTGAGAATTTTTCTATACGCTGCCGTAATAGTAGTGTTACACACGTTTGATGATACAAAACAGGCCCTCGCTGGTTTCCCCATTTGTTCGCTATGCTCCATTCGTTGGCTT
This sequence comes from Rhipicephalus appendiculatus, assembly GCA_030522465.1. Taxonomy (NCBI): domain Eukaryota; kingdom Metazoa; phylum Arthropoda; class Arachnida; order Ixodida; family Ixodidae; genus Rhipicephalus; species Rhipicephalus appendiculatus. Next base: position 115,083 of record JALIZH010015372.1, on the reverse strand, counting down.
GTCTCTTCTGGCCGAGTGCTCCTCCTCACCATGCGAGGAAGAGCGGCCAGCACACAAACAGGCATTGTGAATGACAAGCAGATGTAAACGTTGACTTAAGGTGAGCACTGAGGGGCTGAACACTGCTGAAAGGCTCGGAGAGTAGAAAAGATTGTTTCTAGGAACTTGTGGGGCACCCGTGGCTCATAGTGCTGCCGCACTTGGCATTGTTGACCATGACACTATTCTGAACTCGATGCACGCATTCACTTGCAATGTTGAAAAATTATTGTAGGTGGTTTAGAGGCCCTTTATTGCAATCACTGTAAGAATTAAGTTTTGCTGTGCAAGCAGAATCTGTTCACAATAAATCAGTCATAACGACATGTGAAATTAGAAAAGTTTCACAGAAAACTCAGAAGGCTGAGCCATTGTCCCTTGCATGAGAGGAGATACCCTGCTTATGAGACATCATCTAGTGGTCACGACATTATAAGCAGTGTAAGATAGTCCGGTAGAGTGCTTTCTTCCGTGTTATAATCAGAGGGGGTTTTTAAACAAACTGTTGTCACTTTGCCCTGTATTGCTGAAAATTGCTGAAAATAGGTGTAACGTAGGAATCACTTTATACCTCTTGATTTTAGGCGAATAGTGTACCTGCCTAGTCGATGTAAGTTGATTTGGATAAATTTATAAATGCTCTAAAAACTTTGTTGACTATTCAGCTGGTGTATGTTTAAAATATATCATGGTAGACGTGAACACACTCAGTGACGTGCTTGATTAATGCATAATGGGACATAAAATAATAGTACTTAATATTACAGGCTGTATAAACTTACATGTCTGATTTCAAAAGCATGGTAAAAGTGTGTGTACAAGTTTTTGGTTTCACTCCATTTAAACATTCTTGCTGTACTTACTATGTGGGAACAAACAGCTTTTGCTCTATTAAAGTCGTTGCATTACTCGATGGTCAAAAGAAGTATCAATAGCATATCCTTTCTCAGCCCATTCATCACTCTGCAACACTCAGTTCCCTTCATCTTAACTGTGTGTGACTCGGTCCCTTTTTAATAAGTTGTTTTGCTTGTGTGTTTGTGTACGTGTGTGTAGGTGGAAGGGAGGGCACACCACATGTCGCCTCATGCGACTTATATTTTCTGTTGTTTGTTACAAAAGATACCTCATAATCGAAGCGGCTAACAGAATGCACCAGTGTGACAGTGTCAGAGTTGGCTCTTTCTTGTAGCGCATGCAAGTAAGATATGTTTTGAAGAATCAGTCTTTCTGCCACTTGCCTGAGGAATGGCTACAGAAAGTGGTGCTGGATGCACTTCGTTAGCTTCGAATTTAGCAATCTTGAATTCCATTTTCATACAACATTATATGGGCTAGACATCACAGGCTTTAATGGCATGAAGAACATGCAGCGAGCAAGGCTATAAAATGAAAATTGCATAATGATCCGGCGAAAACAGGGCGCTCTTGACGAGGACAGACAGAGGGAGCACAGGGTACAGGCGCTGTTCCCTCTGTCGGTCAAGTGCGCGCTGTTTTCGCCTCATTATGATCAACCAACTAGCTCGAGATGTGTTGTTCTAGTGCACAAGGATGTTTAACAGAAAGCTAGGATAAGTTTAGGAATATTTGGCTCAAGCACTGCGTGTGTCGTCCAGCATATGGTGCCCTGTTTCACAGTTCATATAGACCAGATTGTGTTAAGCAGGACACCCGTTTAACATATTAACATGGCTCAAAGCATAAATCAATTAAAGTGACCGACAATAAATTTTTATGGTAGCTGTTTTCTTTAGTGCAATGGAAAGCTTGCTGTTCAGAGTGTCTTACCATGATTGAATCAAGGGAACTTTTAGGGTTCGTTTCTTTTTGTTTGACATGAACTTAATGAAAACATGGAATGGTAACACAGAAAGTGCCGTGAAACATGTTAAGAATTTTTTGGATCTCCGGCTGCTATGAAGTTGTGTCACACAACACAGGGTGCAAACAGCGGGAGGGGAGCATGACAGCATTACATGTTTGTGCGCTGCAGTTTGCTGCGCATGCATGTTGCATGCATGGGCAGCAGCTCAATATGTCCCACAGTTTGCTACGCTGCTCTTTGGTGTCAACTCCTCCTGCTCGTAAGCAGCACCGAATACAGTGGGGATGGGTAATAGTATAGTTATATACTGTAATTCTGAGCAGTAATTATGGTGCACATAAAAGCATCAGACTATGTACAGTACACATAAGGACTGCATAGTGCAGCATCGGATCTCTTCTACTAGGCTGCGTGACAGACTGATTTTTAGGACCTTTAAATGCACGGATGCACTGCAGTTCACGGTCTTTTTTATTTCCACCTAGATCTACTCACACATTCTGGCCAGTTGTCGGTCACTTTAATGAGCAAATCTTTATCAAGATTGTGAACTGAGCAAGTTGGTTGGTGCTGATGATGAATTTCGTGCACTGCTCTTGAGTAGGACAACAGACAGTGGCTCGTGTGCTTCAACGGACGTCGTCTTGTGACCTTTTTCCATCCGTTGTCCTACATGTGAGCGCTGCATGAAACTTATCAGGAAATCTTTGCATATTTTTCAGTATATTTGCACCATCAGTGTCAGTGTAAGCCATTCTATTAAAGAAGCTGCCCAGACATCCAGCTAATGTTGTTTCCCTGTGCAACTGGAGTTGTGGTTATTCTGGATGACCTTTTTTTTATAGAGTACATAATAAACTTGCAACTTCAAAGTCAAGTTCAGCTTCAGATGGATTGTAAATAAAGTTTGCCTTAAGTTTAAGAAGGGATGCCTCAATGTGCCACGAGAAAATGTGTGTTTGCTTCCGATACGGAAATTGGGATATCGTAATTTACAATACTAATAGACCTCATCTACGACATTGCGCAGGTTGATCTTAAGTGGAAAACCAGAAGCGGCAGTAGGCTCCAGAAAAGACCAGAGATCCCCAAGCTCCCTGTGACACACAGGAAGGCACTGGGGGGCATCGAACATTTTTTTGTTCTTCTCTTGTAACGCACACTCTAAACTTCCTGTCCTGCGATGGCAGCTAGGTTGCGAGATGTCCGTTGCTTTGCTTTACTTTGAGCCTTTTTCCCACAAGTCCAGTTTTCAAATTGCAGTCTCTCATTGTACTCGAGCAGGGCGTTGTTCCATGTAGTTTCTCTTACAGTAACATTAGATGAGCTGTACAGTAAAACACCGCTGATATGTTTTTTGAAGGGACCGTGAGAAAATAAACATGACAGCTAGGAAATCAAACAGCTAAAAGCTGTAAAAGTGAAAAAATATTGAGTGGCGCAGAATTTTTGCTTCAATGCATGCGCTTAAAAACAACGTGCAAAATTGTCTTGTGCTCATGCCCAAGCAACACGAAAACTTTTTCGAGCGCCTGCAGTGTCATATCCTTGGAATAAATTTAGTAGCATCCCGGCCAATCAAATGTTTCACGAAAGTGGAAGTACCCCCGAAAGCAATTGAAGAAAATTACCCCCTGGTTCATGAATTCCTGCTTCTTCACTGGTACATGCATTGGCGCGCACTCAGCCATGATCTCGTTGATGGATAAAACTGCATAGCTAAAAGTGACATATCATATCAACGTATGCGATTCTTTTGCCACCAACAGTTGTAGTAGGCATCAAAGAACTAAGCACACGCCACATTGCCTGCTCAAGGAATCCGACAGCAACCACTACCATGAACTGAGAAATAACGATGATGAGACCACGCCAATGCAACAGCGGAAACAAATGTCAGCCATCTTTTCATTACGATCTCAAAAGCTATGCTTTTGTTCACAGCAACCAAAAGTTTGTTATGCGTGTCATTTGCATCCGCCTCATGCAGGCTAAACAGTCAAGCTAGGCCAAGTGGTGTGAAAAGTCAACATTACCGCTCACTTGTGGTCGCTCGACCGGCTCGACCACCTTTTACATTATTAATAGTGCAGTTATTTTAAACATCGGTATTTAAAATGTGATGAGTACACTGTATGTACTACGGCTTAAGGGCCAGTAAACAACCCCTGAGGTCCAAAAATTGTTATCAAGAGAAATATGTGCACTTTTGCTATGTGAACATGCTACTGCAAGAATTTTGCGAATACGTGCTATAATAAGGAAGTTACAGGGGTTAGAACATTCGTTTCAGCTGGTTTCAAATATTCGCGCGGCCTCGCCACCCTTCTCCGCCGTAGGGAGGGGGGAGGCGCAGCCCGTCATCATGACTCCACACACTTCGGCAACATGACACGACATCAGTGATACATCATCGGCGCGCAGCCAACGACTGAGCAGGTCCTCCCCCCACATGAGCACGTGTCATAGCGACGCGGAGAAACAGCGCGATGAGAAGAGGCACCGTTCCCCTGAGGGGTAAAGTAGCTAGACGCCTCTTTATCTCGGAGGCTTTCGACCGCTTCTCCCGTAGTCTCGGGCTCTACAAAACGGCAGAGGGCAGCACAGAAAAATGAAAATGCGTATTGCGCGGCCGAAACTGCATCACCGCAGGGCCAAGGCGCCGTGTCTTAGGGCAAAGGACCAATCGACGAGCTCACCTGCTGCGTCAAGTCGCCGATCGGTGACTTTGCGTCACTGCGCGTACAAGGAGGATTGGTCAGGCGTAGGGAAAGAAGCACGGGAATTGTTTTTCGAAATGGAGGGTCTGCGTGGCGCGCAGCGCTGTAATATTCGGAAAACGTGATCGCCGCGGTCTACTGTACGAATTAGCGAGCTTGTTTGGGGGGTGTAAAAAAAGTCGGAGCCTGTTGACTGGCCCTTTAATACTTATCCAGATAGGACATGCACCTAACTCACTTGTTGGCACTTCATTTCAGTTACTCTGCTCACATACATTGCTCCCTATTTCTGTTTGGGTGGGCTATAGTAGTCTGGCTGGCACAGATTTCTAATCGCAGCAGACGATCCTGCCTGCTTTCATGCTGATTTTTCGTCTTCATAAACTGCAGCATTTCACTTTACAAGGTTGTTCAAGATGCCAATACTGCACACAAACTGTGAAGTTTAAAGGCAGTAAATGTACATGTACATACTATAAAATGTACATTAAGGGATTTTACTGGCTATTCTTAAAATTTCGGTGAGTGTACAGGAAGCATTCACTGGATTTCACTGGATTTATTATACCATTCAAAATAGTAAAACCGCACCTAGTTAGTTTCCATGCGATAAGCATGCCATTACGTTTTCTTGCATGCAGCAGACTCATTTGTGCACTTTTCTCTTCTAAGACTGCGTGTTATTATCATGTGAACCAAGCTGCTTACATGTGTGTCTGACATCATATTTGTTCATCATTTATGTATTCAGGTGCCTGTGAAGAACACATCAAGGCGCATGGCAGTGACGTCCCGGTTGCACAGAGGTGCCGGAGCCTCAACCAGCATTTCGTCGATCCTCTCAAGGTGTTGAAGAGATGAACACAACACCACACCTTAACAACGCCGTGATTATTATTTAATCATAAAGATTTTGTTTCTAAATTGCTGTTGTTGCACTATGTTTTGTGCCACCATTCTGTGGATGACGTACAACTCATGAAATGACTGTGCAGGGTCACCTCATTTGAGTACCGTCAACACTGAGGTATGGCTCTCGACACAGATAGAGCGTACGAACATATAAAACAAATTTTAGTCATTGCAGCAGGGCTAGCTGCTTTTCAAATTACTAATTTTATTAAATTTTTCTGTGTATTACATAAAACACTGCTTTATTTTGTTGCAATGTGACCACAGCTTATGATGTCTAGCATGTTAATTCAGTAGCTTCTTCGCATATTCTTTTCTTTAAAAGCTTATTTGATTCGCGCACATCAAGACTGTTTTAGAAAGATACCAATCTTTCATTTCCTTATCCTGCAAGAAAGAGATATTCTGACAATTTCTACGCAGTGCTTTTTTACACAAGACGTGGATGGCCATTCAATCTCCACGTTAAGTTGCTGCTTTCCACCAGATTCGGACGTCGATTTCATTTCCGCATAATTATTACGGTTTTCCATAAGATGCGGATAACCGCATGATTTCCGCATTATGCGGCTTTCCATAAATGCGGATTTCCGCATAATACGGCTTTCCGTAAAATGCGGATTGCCGCATGATTTCCGGGCAATAGATACGGTTATCCATAAATGCGGATTTCCGCATAATACGGCTTTCCAGTCCAATAATTCCGTATCTACGGTTTCCGTACATACGGAACGTTTCAGTAGGGTAGCGCATTGTTCCGTGGAAACACTGACACTCAAACAACAATGCACTGTATTGAGATATACACCTGTCATGGTCACGTTACTCATGGGCCACTCAATGGTTATACAAAGTTAACACATATACACATTGCGCAAATGTAGTTATCTCACCAGAAGTAACTAAACAATAGGGGCTTATGTGCTTTCGCATGCACGACCACACGAACTGCGACTCAGGTAGTCGGCCCCCACGTTATTTGCTCCAGGGATATAAACGTACAGAAAAAATCTTTTCTGTTTGAAGCAAGGTCCAACGGAGAAGACGCGTATTGAATACCTTATTTGAGTTTATGTATCGTTGGGGCTGGTGGTCTGTTTTTAGTATGAAATGACGACCATACAAGAACACATGAAATTTCTTGATTGCCCATACTACCGCTAGACACTCACGCTCTGCAGCGGAGTATGCTACTTCTCGTGGCAACAGCTTTCGACTGGCGTATATTACTAGATGTAATATTGTGTCATGTTCTTGGAGGAGCACAGCCCCTAAACATTGCTCTGATGCGTCCGTTCTCAGGACGAACACTGGTTCCTGGGAAAGTGCGCTTTTCACTCGATCAAAAGCGGTTAGATGCTGACTTGGCCAAGCAACTCGATTTGGAGGGCGTTTCTTTACAAGCTCGGTTAACCCATTAGGGCCCACTGTACTATAAAAAGTACAGTTCCTTTTTCGGGCATAGAAAATACAACACAGAATATTCTAATCTTGCTCATTACAATTTCTGATGCCAAAGGTTGCAGCGAGAAAATCCTAATTTGGAATATTGACTCGGTTATGTTTTTTCTGTTTTATGAGTCGTCAAACTTTAGGAAAATGAGAGTCTGTTAAACGCACGTGGTCAGTACTACTATTTCTAAATTATTTTGAAGTTTTACATTTTATATGTTGAAAAAACAGACTGTTTCTGCTTCAGGGAAGAGCAATTCAATACCTGAAAAGCACGAGAAGCCTATAGAGTGCATAGTTTTGCTGTGAGGAGTAATCAAATATTGCTGTACTTTATTTAGTACACTGGGACTTCGTGGGAGCATACATGTAACTCTTGTTGTGCGTTGCATCATAGATTCAACAGGCTTTTTTTTTGTAATGAATGCTGTTTTTTTGGTTATCTCAGACTCAAGAGGCTGCGAAAGATGTCGCTGTGAATATGCGAGAGCCTCTTGATGTTTTATTGAGCGATTCTGACCCTAACATCAGAACTTAGGAGGAGGAGGGGAATGACAACGGCACGAATGGATGGTCTCTTCTAACGATAAAAAGCATGGAACGAAAAGAACGTGGCTAAGATAACTTCTGTTTTGACTCAGGAAAGCAGCTTTGTTTCGAAAATGGTAAAGACAACAGCATAATTGCTATGCTGACGAAAGACTACACAGTTGAGTCACAATGCTCTGTATCGGTGTGGCCATTCACTGAAAAGAAAAAAAAAAACACGTAGTGCCACTGTCCTCCTTCTTCATCCGCAGTAACAATGCCATGAGGGGGAGTTTGAGCTCTACGATCAAGCTGCGAATGACTAGAGAATTTTCATCCCTGAGAAAAAGTGATACCAGCCCCTATTTACCCAGATCATCGAAATAGCCGCAGACAACGCATAAAGGGTCTGCCACCACATTGTAGTTTTTAGCAGGCCCTCTACGCGTTGACTATAGTCCTTTAGTCGCATAACAGCAAAACACTGACTGCGCCTTGTTGTACCCAAGAGTAGTATCAAAGCTCTCCAGATTCCACTGTGCTTGCTATTACCCTGTATTCATACGGACATTTTCACAAGAAGCCGGCAAAACAGTTGAATTCTGCCAAAATACATCCAAATGATGTGGTGAAAAGCGTGACGTTACGCTTTCCCTAAAGCACTGGTACTTGACTAAGTTGCAAGGGCCAAGATAACTTAGTTATTCGTTTCGCAAGGGCCAAGCGTACTCGCCATTCTTGCACTAACTCACCTTGCCCGTTGCTATCTCGAAGGCCCAGCGTACTTTTTATAGTACAGTATCACAACTCCTGAAGAAACACACGTAACTCTACGAAACTTTGCACGTGTGGTTATCTGTTGTGGTTAACTAAATATGCAAAATGTCAATAAAATCGGACCAGTAGTTCTTTCGTGGTCCCTAATGGGTTAAAGGGTATGGGAGCTGGGCATACTCAGGTATGAAATCTCGATAATACCATACCAGACCTAAAAAATCACGCCATATCCACGAAGTGAATGATGACGAGTGGGCAAAGCTGGATCGTTTTCATCTACGGCAGAAAGAGAATGTGTCGTCTGGAACGCGCTTATACTTCATGGTCATCAGCGTCATCGTCATCGTTATCACTTGTAGTGGGTACATTCCACTATACTTGAACGCGCTTATACTTCATCGTTATCACGTGGGAGTGGGTACATTCTACTATACGTGGCTATCTACCTACCTACCTACTACTACTAATACTACTACAACTACAGAGGAGGGACAGACCCACACCCTTAGGAGCTTCGCCCCAAAAACGACTATACGCGTTTCTTTGCCTGTGTAGGTTGGGCGTTCCTGATTTTTAGATGCGAAGCATCTTATGCTCGGGCTCTGTCCGTCCCTCCCCCGTCCCCCGTCCCACGTCCGGCCACTTTCATGAAGTAGGGAAGCACCCATTATGCGAACCAGAACACTGTAGTGATATGAAGACCGTCAACCACTACTACAGTCATCAGAGTCATGGCGGAGAGCACAGAGAGGCTGCTTAGCAATGGCTAGGCAGGTGGTGTCAGTCCCCCAGGTTGACCCCATTCCTTGATCTTGCTTGCATGTGTTTGGAGGGGGCTTAGTCCGTCCCCTCCTTCCCGCGTCTCACACCACCACAGCGCATGCGCGTCCCCTCTTCTTCTCTCGCCTACGCTCACCCCCCTCTCCTCTTGGAATCCTCTACTCTAAAGAGCGGCCCCCCGCGTCCCACAGCGCATGCGCGTCCCCTCCTCTATCCTCTCCTACGCTCACCCCCTTTCTCTACTCGAGGAATCCTCTACTCTACGGAGCGGCGCCCTCATCCCCACAGCGCATGCACGTCCCCTCTCTCCTCTCCGACGGTCTCCCCCGTCCTCTCCTCTAGGAATCCTCTACGTAGCGGCGCGCATGACAGGTGGTGTGACAGCTGCATACTCCGCTGGGGGGCACCACGGTGGTTTCGCGGTCCGAAAATGACGGAGCGCGCGCGCCTCATTCTCTCTCCTGTGCAGCGCCGCGATGAGCGCCCGGACCGCTGCCGTGAAATGAGAGCGGCGACGTTTCTCCCGCTCAAGCTAATTATCTCCCCCGCTGCTTCGCATCCACACATGGTTCTCTTTAGCGGGAGATGGGGGAATTTTTTCTTCTCTGTGATTCAATGGCTTAATTGTGCCATTTCCTATTTCATGACCAATAAATTGAATGGAACTAAACCCTAAATGTGTTTTTGAAGGTTTAATTGTGAGATTTGCGCGTTTCACTCGCAAGAATAGCTTGCGAAGGCTTTCTAACTGCTCAACCCATGTGTCGCTCGCCACTAACACGTCATCAAAGTAATGAAATATGTTTGGTAGGCCATCTACTACCTTCCTGATGAGTCTTGTCAATACTGCTGGTGCCGTCTTCAGGCCGAAGGGCATGTATCTAAACTGGTATAGGGCTGATGGCGTGGTGAAAGCCCTGACGGGCTTAGACTCCTCGGATATGGGGATGGGCCAGTATCCCTTCGCAAAATCTATGTTTTGAAATTTTCGCTCACTTTCCCGAAAATAGTGTCTATTCGGGTATTGGTTTACAGTCACCCGTGGTATTTTTTTACTTGTCGGAAATCCACACAAAGGCGGATTGTATTGTCTGGCTTTTTTACGACAACGACTGCTGACGAATATTGTGACACCGACTTCTCTACAATGTCTTGTTGAAGCATGTCGTCAACCCCTTTATCTACTGCCTTCTGAACGGCAAAAGGTACCGCATATTTGTTTCACCTGAATAGGTGTCTGTGTCGTCAGTTGTAAATGACATATTTCAAGATTAGTTTTGCCTGGCTGGTTAGAAAATGTATATTTAAATGATGCAACGAGCCCGCTCAGCGTTTCCACTTGTACAGGTGATATATCCTGACAAATTTCCACATATGCATAGTTATGTATCGTCGCTAGCGGCACAAAAGGAATGTCTTCCGTTTTCACTTCTTTGACTTCAGCTTTTACTGTACAGGTTGCGGAAGCTCGCCCGTGAAAAACGATGTCTCGATCTTCATAACGTATCAGTAGGTTGATGTGGAACAAGCGCTTCTTTGTGCCCCGGTCAACTGCGTAATCAACCCCATTTCTTCGTTCACTGGTCGTGAAAGGTCCTTTCCACTGAAGTAACAGCTTTGATTTTTCTGTGGGCAGCAGTATCAGTACTTTGTCACCCGATATGAGCTCGCGCACACGGCTCTTTGCATCGTAGTGAGCCTTTTGGCTGTTTTTTGCTTGCTTCAATTCCTCTTGAGCTGTTTTACACGTCTCCCCAAGACGATTGCGCAATTCGACAACATACTCATATGTAGTTCTAGTTTCCGTGTGTAGTGCGTCTTTCGTCCCGAGTTCTCTCAACACTGTCATAGGACCTCTCACATGTCGGCCGTATAACAACTCAAAAGAGAAAATCCTACACTGGCTTGTGGAGCCTCCCGGTAGGCGGAGAGAAGACGAGTTAGGGTATCTGTCCCAGTTTTTCGGCTGCTCTTGCCATATACGGCAGAGCATTCGTTTGAGCGTGCCATTGAATCGCTCACAACGCCATTGCACATTGGATGATATTGTCATGCGCTAAGGCTCGAACAAAGGTAGAAGCAGACGCGACTGTCGAAATGTCAGACACGAAAGAAGGTTCTCCAGCGGACGCGGGTTCCTCGTCTTCGTCGTCCTCGCTGTCCCCGCGCACCACCCCCTCACTGGCCCAGAACACCAGGCGGCATTACTCCTCCTCCCAACGGAGCATCGACTCGATGCTCAAACCAAAAGCGTTCGCCCAAGCGGGTCAAGAGAGACAACATAAACAAACCTAAAACAAGCTGGCAGACGAGAGAAAACGCGTTCTGGGGTCGGCAATCAGAAATAAACGGCATTCACACGAAGAAAATTCGCATCACCGCGTAAAGTACAGCTTTAGGCGGACGACGTGTACATTCTCTGGACCTGTTAACCGGCGCTGGGACGATGGCGAGCCTCCGTCTGGAACAACTTCGTAGTTCACCTCGCTCACACGCCTGAGTACTTTATGAGGTCCAGAGTACCTGCTCAGGAGTTTCGCGCTGAGACCTCGCCGTCGATAGGGAGTCCAAACCCAAACTTGGTCACCAGGTTCATAAGTAGAGTCTCGATGGTAGCCATTGTATCGTCGTGCATCTGCACACTGTTGCGTTCTGATGTGCACACGGGCCAGTTGGCGCGCTTTTTCTGCGCGCTGAATGTACTCATCGACGTCAGGATCTAATTGGTCGAGTTGGTCGATGTCCTCATACGGAATCATGGCGTGTAGCATAGTTCGGACATCTCGACCATAAACGAGACGAAACGGTGTGAAGCGTGTAGTTTCCTGCATCGCAGTGTTATACGCAAATGTTACGTACGGCAGGATTTCGTCCCACGTTTTGTGTTGCACATCCACGTACATAGAGATCATGTCTGCCAGCGTTTTCTTTAGCCTTTTGCGTCAAACCGTTGCTCTGAGGGTGGTATGCAGTGGTCTTTCGATGGCTAGTGTAACTCAACCTGAAGATGTCATCCAAGAGCTTCGCCGTGAATGATGCCCCTCGGTCAGTGATGACGAATGACGGGGCGCCATGTCGAAGCACAATGTGGTGCATAAAGAAACTGGCAACTTCAGATGCGGTCCCTCGTGACAGTGTCTTCGTCTCAGCGTAACGCGTCAAATAATCGGTTGCAACAATAATCCATTTGTTTCCGGAGGAAGACAACGGAAACGGTCCCAGGAGGTCCATTCCCACTTCATCAAACGGCGTACGTGGTGGATCGATCGGTTGCAGAAGGCCTGCAGGCTTTAAGGGTGGTGACTGGCGGCGCTGGCATTCATGGCATCCCTTGACGCAAAGTTTGACGTAGGCAACCATTTTAGGTCAGTAGTAGAGTTGTCGCACCCGATCCGAAGTTCTAGAGTAGCCCAGATGGCCAGATGTGAGCTCGTCGTGGCAAGCCAATAATATTTCATCGCGGAGGTCTTGAGGCACGACCAGTAGATGAGATCTGTCGCCAGCACCGGTGTTTGTTTTATATAAGAGGCCATTTCGTAGGCAAAATGATGGCTACGCTCGTGACATTGGACGAGAAATGGGTGTGGTGCCACCTTCTAAGTGCTCGATAATCCGTCTTAGGTCGGCGTCATTTCGCTGTTGAGAGATCAGATCCGGCCCACTGAGAGTTCCCACGAAGGCGCCGTCTTCTGTGGCTGCACTGTCGGATTCAAGGGGTGCTCGTGATAGCGTGTCGGCATCTTCATACTTTTTGCCTGACTTTTACACGATGCTGACATCAAATTCTTGAAGGCGCAGGCTCCACCGCGCTAGTAATCCTGAAGGGTCTCGTAGATTGGCCAACCAGCACAAAGCGTGATGATCAGTCACTACTTTAAGTGGTCTGCCGTATAGAAATGGCCTGAAACTTTGTTTAACCCAAATGACCGCGAGACCTGCCTTCTCTGATGTGGAATAGGTGGATTCTGCGCGAGATAGAGAGCGGCTCGCGTAGGCTATTACCCGTTCGATCCCGTCTTGTCTTTGTACCAAGATAGCTCCGAGACCGATATTGCTGGCTTCAGTGCGTACCTCTGTGTCAGCATCTTCATCGAAATGGCCGAGCATGGGAGAAGATAACCGATGCTGTAGTTAACCGATGCTGTCGTCACGCGTGAGGCGGAATAGTGGCTCCGCAATCTTGGAGAAATTTTCGATAAAGCGCCAGTAATATGCGCACATGCCCAGAAATCGTCGAATACTTTTCTTGTCGGTTGGAGCTGGCAAAGCGGCCACGGCAGCAGTCTTGTCGGGATCACGCCGAGCACCAGCGGCGCTCACGGCGTGACCGAGAAACTTTAGTTCTTCGTAACCGAAATGACATTTCTCAGGTTTGAGTGTGAGATCAGCCGATCGAATGGCTTGGAGTATAATCCGAAGGCGATGAAGATGCTCGTCAAACGTGTCCGAAAACACAACGACGTCCCCGAGGTAGACGAGGCAGCTTTTCCCTTTAGGTCAGCAACGACGGTATCCATCATTCGCTGGAATGTGGCTCGAGCGGAACAGAGGCCGAAAGGGAGCACTCTGAATTCGTAAATGCCATCCCGAGTTACAAAAGCCGTTTTCTCGCGGTCCCGTTCATCGACTTCTATTTGCCAATAGCCACTCTTCAGGTCGATGGAGGAAAAAATACTTTCGCGCGCCGCAGCCTGTCTAGAGAATCGTCGATTCTGAGGCAGCGGGTACACGTCTTTCTTTGTGACGTTGTTCAACTTCCTGTAGTTGACACAAAAGCGAAGCGTGCCATCTTTCTTTTCGATGAGCACGACTGGCGATGACCAGGGGATGCTTGAAGGCTGTATCACGCCATCTTGAAGCGTTTCCTTAACCTGTGTTTGAATCGCGTGTCGTTCGGTCGGGGAACACACGATAAGGCTGCTGCCTTATTGGGTGTGCGTCGTCGTAGGTGATAATACGGTCTTCGTAATCGGTGTTTGGCGTTTCTTCGAGGAACGTGCAAAGCAAGTGTGGAACTCCAGTAACAGCTCACTCAGATGTTTGTTTCCTACAGAAAGCGTTGGACTGATGTCGACGCCGCGGAGAGGTGCTTCAGCAGTACCCACGGCCTCGAAAGCAAAACGCTCGGTGACATTGGCGACTGGGTCGGCGTAGGCGATGACAGTTCCAGGGAAAAGGTGCCGGCGCTCGTAGCTGAAGTTCGTGACAAAAACGTCGCAGTGATCATCACGAAAATCAACAAGCCTTCTCGCTACGCAGATGCCTTGGGATAGGAGGAGGGAGCGATTGCTTTCCACGACCGCTTCACCATGTATCACTCCGTCACACGCCACTTGAAGCACGACACTTGTACGCGGTGGTAACGTCACAGCGTCGTCGACGACGCGAAGAGACACACGAGGGTGGCTGGGGTCCGTATTAGCTGCTGTGGTGTTTGTAGTGGAGAACGTGACGAGACGTTGTCGAATGTCAATTACAGCACCGTTCTCCCTCAGAAAGTCCATGCCAATGATCAGGTCTCGAGAGCACTGGCGGAGAACGCTCAAACTGGCGACAAATGTACAACCACGGACTTGCAATCTTGCCGTGCACATACTGAGTGGCGTGACGATATGCCCGCCAGCTGTACGAATTGGCGTTCTGTTCCAGGGCGTCGTTACTTTCTTAAGAAGGACGGCCAGTTTTTCGCTAAATATGGAATAGTCCGCCCCAGTGTCCACAAAAGCACTCGCTTCGCGACCGTCTAGCAGTACAGGTATATCTAAGGAGACTTCCCCAATCAGGCGGTGATGTCATCGTCCATGTATCGTCAGCCCATGTCGATAGGGGGCCTTGAGCATCACCAGTCTGGAGCGGCCTTGCACCGGAGGTCGCTGTGGCTAAATTTCCCGACGCGGGTTGGGCGAGTGGCCCTGCACCGCGCTCGAATAGGTGCGACGATTAGGCGAGAACCGCCGTGGTGATGGGGAACGTGAATGGCGTCGGGATACCGTGGATCCGCGCTGCTGGGCAACGTAGTCAGCAATTTCCCGGAGGCCGCTGGCCAAACCTAGGTGGTGGAGAGTTTGCCGAAAATGTGAAGGCCCAGCTTTCGGTAAGTGCACTGTCGGTAGACATGCCCGGCTTCGCCACAGTGAAAGCAAAGGGGACGTCGATCGGGTGCACGCCACACATCTGATTTTCACGGAGCCGGTCGATGGTCGCTGTAGTACGGACCCGCTTGGACTACATGAAGCATGGCCGGGACCGCGGTGTGAAGCGGAGTCGAAGGTGGTGCTGGTTGGCGCAGAGTTTGAGCGTACGACATGCGAGGGAAGTCATTTAGCGGCTGAGGTTCTGGGTTAGAAGACGGTTCTTTTAGTGCCTGATGAACTTCGTCTCAGATGACGCTGGAGGAGCTGACTGTAGGCAACGATGGTACCGAGAGCTTCTGCAGTTCTTCGCGGATGACGGAGCGTATGAGCTCTCGGACGAAGTCGACGTGGCCCCCAAAACCTCCCATGTAGTTCGTAATGGAGGCAAAGTTGACTTGGCGTTCATACGACTGGGCCAGTTGCCGAAGCGTGCATTAGATTAGAACGACTTCAGGAAGAAATTCTGACGCAGCCTTGGTATGGACTGCGCACAAGACCGCCGAACAGCTGCTCTTTCACTTCACGCATCAGGTACCGCACCATCTTCTCCTCCGGCATGTTGTGATCGGCTCATCGGAAAAGGCGCATCACGTCCTCAACATACATGGCTACCCCTTCGTTTGACATTTAGATACGGCACTGGAGATCGCGCTCAGCTCGCTCTCAGTGATCGGGACTTGCATATGTTTCGAGAAGCCGGCGTTTGAAGTCCTCCCATGAAGTGAACACACCTGCACGGCTTTCGTACCAAACACGTGCACCGTCATTCAGACTGAAGTAGACATGTCTGAGTTTGTCTGCATCGTCCCACATGTTATGAGCGGCAACGCGTTCATAGTAGACTATCCTATCCTCAACATCCTTATTGGCAGCTCCATGAAAGGGATTGGGCGTTCGCGGATTGAACAGCGTATAGTGAATTAGCGTTGTGCCTTCCGTACTGGCTGGGATGGAGCTGCTTGGGATGGCACTGCCGGGGATGGTTGGAGCCGTCATTTTCTCTGGGAGAAGTGCAAGCTCAGGGTCGAGTCCAGGGATCCTTCGACTAGCACGGTGCACAGGCGTAACCACCGCTACGGGGCAGCAGCTTCTTGTACTCGGAGGGGTTCGGTGCATAGGGTACCATCACCTCCACCAGTTGTAACGCGCTAAGGCTCGAACAAAGGTACAAGCAGACGCGACTGTCAAAATAGACGCGACTGTCAAAGCTGACGCGGGTTACTCGTCTTCGTCGTCCTTGCTGTCCCCGCGCACCACCGCTCACTGGCACAGAACACCAGGTGGCAATATGGTGTGGTAGTCATTTGGCGAATGGACAACAGGCGAGTAATTTCTGCCAAGAGCTCTGATGTGAATGTCCTTCCCTGGACACTCAATATTTCGCGAGGTACACCAACCCTCGAAAACATCTGTAACAGCGCTTCTGCCACGAGTTTGGTTTCTATGGTCGGCAGAGCTACGGCATCAGCATATCGGGTAGCGAACTCGACCATAGTAAAAGCATATTTGTTTCCAATGGCAGAACAAGGCCTCAAAGGTCCTATTATGTCAATTCCAACTCTCTCAAATGTAGTTTCAATGATGGGCATGTTTCCTAAAGGGGCCTGTCCCACAAGGTGTATCGGAATCGTCCTCTGACAAATGTCGCAAGATTTGACAAATATTTTGATATCTTCGTTGATACCTGGGCAGTAGAACTGGGTGGTCACCTTATCTGTAGTCCTCTTATTTCCTTCGTGTCCTGCCTTAAGACCTTCATGCCAGAGCTTGAGTATGGTCAGCCTATATATTCTGAGTACTACCAAGTGTTTCACTTCCTTTCCCGAAGGAAATACGGTCTTTCTGTACAGGAATTCAGACTCGTGTCCAGCACGTGAAGTAAAACGCTTTCCCAATGCTTCAAAACACTTGCGAAGCGGTTGTATGTCTGCAAGGTTGTTTGTCTGCAAAAGGGACACGCAGAGCGTTATTAACATTCTGTGCGTGCTTTGCAGCGGCCATGTGATGAGGTCGCTCAGGCATGAATGACTCGTGTGACTTGTCACAATTATCTTCAAACTGTGAATAGCTTTTGTTGTCCATTACTTTGCTGGCTGGTGATGGTTCAGGTCTAGGCTTATGATGTTCCTCAACGAAAGGCTGCAGTCCAATTCATTTGTCTGTTGGAAAGGCACTTTCGATGTTTCCAAGGACGAGATCATATAAAGGATCATCCATGCATTTAGCAATGACTTCCCGAAAAGAACGGTGTCTCGACAAAGATTTCAGCCTCGCGAAGGTATTTCACGGTTCTGTCTAGCAAGAACACAGGGCTGCTCTTCCCAGTGAAAGATTCGAATTGCACAAGGTCTTTTTCGTACTATAACCGTGTTGCAGCCTGTATCTCGCCGCACATCCACGGTTCTTGGCCCAATTCGTCCCTTCGCCACAGTTAAGTTACCGATGTATGGTGCATTTTTACCAAATGCGGCATTTACAACCGGGATCTTTCCGCTTGTTTCTAACGTGACAAAGGTTTCATCCTTTTCTTGGGGATCGATAACGCACGAGGCTTGAGGGGTGCCGCCACAACTGCGCCCGCAGTTGTCAGTGCGGTGTTCATATCGTCCACATTTTCCACAACCTCATGAAACATTAGGCCGTGTATATTTTCTGCAATCAGCCGCATTTTGTCCAAATTTGTCACACAAGTCGCATTTCTTCGTAGCTCGATATTCAGAGTTCCTCAAAATGGGCTTTGACTCTCGTTCACTGGAAGCCTTTTCACCTGTTCCGCAAGCTTGCTTAGGGGCCGAGGGTTGTTTGCCCGCGTGCCTCTAGGTAATCATGTGTTGGGGTGACCACTTCTTTAACTTGTCAAAATGGTTGATTGGGCTAGTTGGTGTTCCATGATTGATTTTCAAGTACGAGCGCGACTTGAAAATCAATCACTTTTTTAAGCCATGAACGTTTCCTTTCCTTGAGGAAGACGACGAGACCCTCTTGGCAACGGTTCATATATTCTTCCACAATAATTTTCTCTCTTAAAGCCTCAAACGACTTCTCTACTCTAGCGGTTTCAATCCACCGGTCAAAGTATCCTGCAAGCCCTGGCGGAAAACTGGCGGCCTGTCTCTGCATTTTCAGGCAATACTCCTCTGAACCGCTCACGGTAGCCTTCACTAGTATAACGAAAATCTTGAGGGAGTGTTAACTTTAGGGTTTCGTAATCGAAAGAATACTCCAGCGACATTCTGCCTATTACTGTTCAAGCATTCCTGAGAGGCAAAGGCTAAAAGCAGAAGCCCAATTTTCTTTCGGCCATTCTTCGCCGACCGCTACACGTTCAAAGCTGTGAATGTAGGCGTCTATGTCATTTCTGTCTTCGTTCAAGAGGGAGTATGTTTATGGGGACTGATCAGTCTTTTGCGAGGCCGCGCTTTCTTCAGCATCATTAGCTGTATCATCCACAGCTCTCTGCGCACGAAGCTCTTCAAGGCGCAACTTCTTATCTAAAATCTCGCACTCTAACTGAAGCTTACGGCTTTCAGCTTCAAGATTACGGTTTTCAGCTTCAAGCTTCTGGGTTTCAACTTCCCGTGCTGCGGTTCTTTCGTCACGTGCTATCTTCGCCTGTTCATCTGCCCAGGCTCTAAGTTCAGTGCCTTCTAAGCCAAGCTTTGCACCTGCCAGAATTAATTTATCCATGTCCATCTTCTGTGCGGCCCTCAGCGGTGCGCTCCGACTGCATTGCTCCGACCTTCTTATATTTAATAAATTAAGGAGAAAGTCTCCGTCGCGGACGCCATTGTTATGTAATAGGTTCGGCGAGCATGTGTCAGAGACGCCTCCAACGGGAACCAAGAAAAGGACACCACGGCATGGCACACAAACATATATTCAAACACACGAACGCAGAAATGAACAAGATACATACTACAAATACACAAGATAAACGTCAACATTGTCTCTACATAAGAGTTCAAGCTACACAACGCTCACAGTTTGTGATGGGGCGAAGCGGCCGTGGCGTTGTCCCTCGCAGACTCGTTTGACGCGAGTGCGGTAGATGGTTTCTGTCCGGTTCTTCTGCGTCCAGACTGCTAGGCACCAAGAACAGGAGACGTGCCGCTTGCGAAGCCCCTCGGACATTGGCGACCGACCAGATACTTCCGACAGATGTTGGCCTCCCGGACGTTCACGCTCGGCCAGGCCAACGCGTCTTCACTGTTCGGGATTCTTGCTTCGTCTGCCCGCCTTACGTGGCCTGTTCCATTTCTTCCTTTTTCCATTCTTTTTTCTCTCTCCACGTGGCACGTGCAGCTCAGCGTCTACCATGCGAGGCCAGTCCTGCTGCTGCGTGCGTGCTTGCGCGTTTCTGTATCCACTTCGTTGTGTTCCTTGTGGCGTCGATTCACTTCACCACACTTGGTTTTCATCGTCAGTCTGGCATCATATTAACATTGTCTTAGCATCTGCTAAACGATAATTTGTGACCTCAAGCATGCACCATCCTACTGAAAAAAAGCTCGCTAACAAAATACTTATCCGTTCAAAGATTGATTATGCTTCTGCGATTAGGGATCCTCATCAAGCATATATCATCAAGAACATTGAATCGTTGGAAAGCTCTATAAGAACATGTTGTTGGTCGATGTTTTGCAAAACCTTGCTGTTCGCTTCATCTATTCCGATTACTCTTGCTTCACGAGTGTCGTAGCATTAAAACGACGAGCCGAGTTGGAACCACTCGTCCACGTCACTTTTCTCGCCTGAAATTACTTCACAAACTGTACTATCATCACACGCTTCCTCATGGATTCTTTTGTTCAGCCGGCGCAGTCTTCCCGCGCCGCATTCATTATAACAAAGTAGCCCGCATAACTAGCCACTTATCTCTTTATACTAAATCATTTATACCACGCACAATCATTGAATGGAATAAACCAGGCAACACGCCGACGTTGGTTCGATCTCGCTGCGTCGTCGGTAAACACCGGCACCAACATTGGGCCGGCGTCGGCATTTTGGTCAAGTGCAACTACTTCCGACGTTGGGCCGATGTTCATGCCGACCTTGGGCTGACGTTCTACCGTTGTATTTGCCGATTTGCAGCCAACACCGGGCCGCTCTGAATATGCCGACGATGCATCATCGTATGACCGACGTAGTTGCCGATGTACGTCCAGCATCGGGCCGTTTATGGGCCACTTTGTAGCCAATAAAATTCCATTATTATGCCGATGTTTGCTGCACGGCGAATATTGGCTACCACCGGTTTGCTGATATGCAACCATTGTTATTATGGATATTTTACTATTCTTTTGTCATTGGGCTTTACAGTACGCCTCGAGAACTTAGCCTTGCAGCTTAACAGCCCCGAGCGAGCTCTGAGGTATAGTATACTTATGGGCGACAGACTACTACAAGCCCTAGTGTCGAAATACACTGCATTATTCTTATAAATTGTCCACTTATGCATTTTCTTGGGCTGCCAATTACCCTCTCCACATGTAGGGCGTAAGACTGCACGATGTCGAGTTCACCTGCCTGCTTTCTTCTGCGCATTCCTCCTCTATCTTGCTGGCAAGTGTCCCCTGTTCCATCAAGTATTCGCTAAAAAATTATCGAATAAAGCAACTGCTGGATGCAGATATCCTGCACACAAGCAATTTATAAATAAAATACTAGAAGACAATTCAGATAAGTTTATTTATAAAAGTACAAGACCAACAATTTATTTTTCAGTTCAGTTTTTCAAGTTACTGCTGTTCAGTAACACGGCCCTAAGTAGGGGAGGCCAGCGAGGCAACTTTGGCATAGGGCTGGTCAGGGTAGCAGGGGCAGGGTGCTGATTACTGCTGGCTGGCCGGAACCTTACACGCAGAGGTAAGGGATGAGGTAATGATGGTGGGCTGGCCAGGGTCCTGAAAGCTGTGATTGGGCAGGAAGCTGACCATCGCAGGCTGCCACAGATCCCTGCTTTGAGGGCAGCAGCGACTGGGCTGCTACGAATGCACCTGTGAAGCACCTTTCCCTGCCTCCACTGAGGCTAACAGACTTCGGCATCCACTCTCGATGAAACGCTAAGCTTCCGGCACATCTTTTCATTTTTCACAGACACCTGCACACACGAATAGAAATAAAATCACAAAATAAGTTTTAAGCACTGCAGTAGAACACACATATGCAAGGTAAGACAATGATAAACAATGACTGCAGACGGCGTATTGTATTATTAAGAACAAATGCCATATGTCCATTATAAAAAAGAAATGAAAAGCTACTTCAACAGTCACTGCGAAAATAAAATCTGCCACAGTTCAAACAAAATAGCAATAGGTTTCAATAAAAGTTGATTGAAACAAGCTTGTTTGATTACTTTACAAATAAACACAAGAATTTCATGATTTCAAAACATGACTGACAGTGTTGCAAGCCAGATGAACAAGTCTGCACCTATTGCTTATGGCTGTATACATTTACACACGGGACAACAGGAGACACACAAATGCATGAACATTCAACTCTGCATTATTCTCTGATATATGTAAACTAATACACAACAGGATGACTGAGCAGTTGATAGAAAACACAAGATGAAAGAATCTATGCAAACCTGATCTTAGCACCGACAGTTTTGGCTTGATGCACAACTCCTCTAGGAATCGCAAAATAGTATCTTCAAATGCCATAAAAGATGTTCAGACGTGGTTGCCTATGTCATTCTTCTTGCATTAAATAAACTTCCAAAATTTCAGGGTCTTTCTGAGACCTGCATCGAATCAAAGCCTTGGTTTCACAGCGCTTGTGTTGTGTACTTTATTGTGCGTGTCTTATGCGTGCTGACCGCCATGAGCTTTGGTTTCGTTGACGAGAGGCTTGCAGCTGTACTTTGTGCAGTGTGATAACAAGTGTCCTGGCTACTGGAGCATTCCTGTCGCTTGTGTTTGCTATGTTTACCCTTGAAGAGTCAATGCGTTAAACGTACAGCAGCATGAACAAGTCCCAAATGGTCAATGCCGTACGTGTAGGGCACTGTCTGTGTGCTTGAAAAACACGCCACTACAACATTCTGTTTGCCAAGCAGGTGCTGTCAACCTATGGAGATGCAAGGAATTTCTTGTGCACCATAAATTTTTGGTTTCAATTCGGAGGTCCAGTTGGGCTGGCACATCAACTATTCAAAAGGACAGACTGATGGGCTAGTTGGTAGGGCATAATTCATAACAGTAGCGCAAAAAAAGCAGACGGACGGTGACAGATCAAGACTGGACACAGTGCTAACAACTCAAAGTTAATTGCATGTGGTCGCATATACATACACACAACACTGCGCGAAGGAAAGTGAGGGGGGAGGTGATGGAGCCCACAAGGCAATCGACGGGACAAATCAAACAGGCGACTGACACGACAAATTTACTGTTTCCTTTTCCGACAAACAGATTGAAGGACAGCGTCTCTAAATTTAATCTCTGCTGCTTCACTAATTTCTCTCCTGAGCTGTTCAGAATTTTTCGCCAGCAAATGTGCGTGGTTGAACAGGGGCTTGAACAATGCGCAGCGAGGTGGCCAGACAAGGCGAGTTTCTCAACATTCCACTTGTGCTCTTGCAAATGATCATTGATGCATCTGCCTGTCTGGCTTACATACTCTTTTTTACCACATGTGAGCGGAATAGAATAGACAACTCCTTCTACACAAGACACAAACGGGTCGCAGTGCTTTTTGGTTGCACGCACGTGGCTTGCGTACACCCGCGTTTACGCTACCGCACAAGCTCAACAATTTTAATGTATTTTCTTTTCCATTCACATGTGGTGAAGAGAATGTGGGTCAGACAGACAGATGCATGAATGATCGCTTGCGAGAGCACAAGTGCAATGCTGAGAAAGTCGCCTTGTCTGGCCACCTCACTGCGCATTGTTGCACGTTGAGTTGCAAGTTACTTGTTGAAGCACACGCAATCGCGGGAGGTCAAAACTTCTGACCAGCTCAAGAGAGAAATTAATGCACTGGCAGAGATTAAATTCAGAGATTCTGTAAGCTGCCATTCAATCTGTTTATCAGGAAAGGAATTGGTATATTTGTCGCATCAGCCACCTGTTTGATTTGTCGTATCGATTGCCTTGTGTACCCCTCCTTCCCCACTCTCTCTTTTATTGGCGCAGTGTCGTGTGTCTATACATGAGATCACGTGTAATAAACATTTAGTTGTTAGCGCTGTGTCCTGTCTTGATCTGTCACCATCCGAGTGCCTTTTTGCGTCACTGTTCTGAATTATACATCAACTATTCCTTGCACATGTGCATAGCCACAAGTATGGTTTTGTCTCGCAGGCAGTGTGAGTTTGCTGCACTAGCAAAAACTGATGCCTACCTGACTGGTAATCTAATCACTTGACCTAGCTAGTTGAGTGCTTACATGGATGAGATTTCAGTTGTTTGCAGGTGAACTATGGTATCTATAAAAAATACCATTGCACACAAATGATAACATGCCTGAGTGTTTGATTCCTTGGAGTGCTCTTTTTTATTAACTTATGAAACAAATTTATTCCAATAAACAGAGTTTTCATTAACAGTGTAGGTTACTTTCTCAAGCTCACTACTCCTAAATATGCAATGTACCTGTACCTATAGAAAATATTGCCACTTTATGGTCGCCCTAAAAAAAACTATGGGCATTTTTTTTTTATTTTGGGCACCCTAAAAATTTGAAATATGCCAGAACAATGACTCACGTGACATCATTAGGGTACACACTCTCAAATGGTCCGTATAAGAGAAATATGAGTCTAGAATTGTCTCCTACTCTGCTATGCCATGCAGTAGTCCACCAGTGCTTACTTTGTCTCGCATGACAATCATGCACGATCAACTGATTTAACTTAATTTTTTAACGTTTCCGGCTGCGCAAGCAGACATAACAGCCTGTAGCCTACAAGCACGAAATCCTCATAAGCTCAACACCCAGTGCCAACATTGTACACATGATTTACGAAGAAGTAAGTAAGGAAGGGTACTGCAGGCAAGCAAGAAACCACTCCCTCGTCTTTGAACTTTGAGTGGTTTTGGGGCCCTTTTAAATAAACTAAAATATTTCATACATGTCTCTTGCCTCGGATGTTCGCAGGGCAGTTAACACTGCATGCCAAGTGAATGAAAAATATCATTTGTGATGCCTCAAACGATGTCAATACTTCTTTGAGGTGATCAAAACTCGTGTGACTTAACAAATCATTGAATCTTAAGCATTGCTAATCTTGGCCTTTGTCACGTTTGCAGACAAAGAGCTTGCTTATTTACACACAGACACGTAATGCCACCTTGATTAGATGGCATATATAAATGAGCAATAATTTCTAATTCCCTATAAAAGGTGGAAGTTGAGCACTCATAGTTGCCCTCTTGCTCCACCTGGGTTTTTATTTTTTTGCTACAGTATTTTTAAATTATCCACCAACATGCCAAAATAACCAACTGAATTTAGAGAAATCCAAGAGATTAGGCTTTTGGGCTAGCTGGTTTGTTACGTTCAATGAAGCCATAGCGCTTAAAAGATAGGGACCAAGGAAGAGGACAGGGCGTGCGCTGCTCGCAACTGAACGTTTATTTGTGAAACATGTTGTAGTCATACTACACATGAAAACAGCAAAAACTGTGTCGAAAGTATAAGCCTCCATCGTTCAGATAGACGATTTCCTTTGTGTTCACGGTAATCGAGGGGGCGCTGACATAGGTGGCATCTTCTTTAGCACTCAAACTGGTCTCGACAAAGTCTCCCGAATCTTATCGGGTATCCTTATCACAACGTACCTAAAAATGCATAAAATCTCTAGCACCATCCTTTTTTTAATCTATCTGTCGAGATGGTCGAGAAATAAGTCGCTCAAGACAGGAACTAGACACGAGCCAATTCAGACCCCTGCTTTCTGTAGATAGACAGTCCCATCGCATTCAACGTATGTGGATTTTAAAAACGGCAGTAGTTTAAGGAAAGCGCTGGTGGAAATTCCTGTCTGTGTCTGGAAGGCAAGGACGCCCTAGCCATCTATGCGGTCTTCAAAACAGAATTAGTGCATCTTGCAGCAAAAAGCTACTTCCGCATACATCACCACATTCTAAGTTAGTGAAGCGCGCAATTTCTAACCTCTGTTTCTTGACTGCACTGCCAAATCATGCCCCCACCAGATACAATTCTCCAGACAGAGAGTAGCTCCTGTATGTAGGCTGCCCAGCTCACATGCGCCTGTCAGCGGCAGAGAAGGTGGTAAAAGAGCTAACTGAAGACAGGCGGCAGATAATATCTGTTCCATATATGCGTGCTATCCTAGAGCCTAAAGAAAGCGGCCAGCAAGGTGGAAGTAGATGTGTTTTCCGCTACTCAAAAAAAATTAAGCTTTTGTCAGGCTACTGACCCTTTTCGCATCAAATGCGAAATACTTTTGTGGCTTGTGCACAAACTGCTCATTGCTTCCCATTATCGCGCGGTAAGTCGTATATAGGACAGAAAGGCAGATGTCTGAATGACAGGCTAAGGAAAGCACGAACAGAAACTTAACTGTTACTATGACGGGCAAGTGCCAGTGCATTGCAGCGTGTGCGGCTGTCAACCTCTGTTTAATGAATGTGTAGTTCCATATAAAAACCGTGACCAGGATACGCGAGGGATTGTCGAGGCCAGTTTGATTGCAAAAGAAGATGCCAACTGTGTCAGTGCGCTCCCTCGATTGGCTCCGAGCGCAAAGGAAATTGCGTATCTGAACGATGCAGCCTTACAGTTTAGAAGCGCGTTTTGCTGTTTTCATCTGTAGTATAAGTACACCACGTTTGAGAAATAAAAAATTACACCATCTCCCGCTAAAGGGAACCATGTGTAGATGTGAAGCAGCGGGCCTAACGCTTACACTGGCGGCGGCGTTGACGCTGGTGCTCATCGCAGCGTTGCGCAGGAGAGAAAACTGGGGAGGCGCAAAGCACGCAGTGATGGAGCGGGGTTTTTTGACTGGAACATGCCAATCGCTGCTAATGGGCAATGAGAGACAGAAGACTCCGACTGGACACAGAGACCCGCAGTCCGATTTTAGTTAACGCGCACGCTGCGAATTTTTATTGTTCAACAACGCACAAGAGAAATCTCCCACCGGCACCACCTTGCAGGTCAAAATCCATTGCCATATATACGGAGTGGCCAGTGAACGGTTGTGCAGCGCGAGCAGTCGGTTTTTTCAACCAAGGAACTCGCTGCAGACGCGGCCGGTGTCCGCGTCGCGAGGCGAGAGAGGGGGGTAGCGTAGGAGAGGAGAGAGAGGGGGGACGCGCATGCGCAGTGGGAGTGTGGACGCCGCGGGCAGGGGATGCCTAGAGGAGGGGGGAGAAGCGTAGGAGGGAGAGAGGAGGGAGGCGCATGCGCAGTGAGTTTGTGGTTGCCGCGGGAAGGGATGCTTAGAGGAGAGAGAGAGGGGGAAAGGAGGTTTTTTTTATTTATTTGTTTTTTGAAAGGGTTTGCGCATGCGCAGTAAGGGAGGCCACGCCGCACACCACCACCACCACCCGGATTAAGCTTCGCCATAAGATGCTTCACAACTAAAACTCAGTTGTGAGTAGTGCACATCCTGTCCTTTTCCCTGGTCCCTGTCTTTTAAGCTATATGGCTCGCCAAAATATTACTCACCCACACTCACTCAGCCTCATGACTTAATCCGAGTATGAGCGAGTCTGAGTAAGCCGACTCATGAGTGAGTTGCCGACCTATGGTGTCCAAGTTGAGACAACCAAAGGGCGCCCAAGCTTAAGTGGCTAGAATAGATAGATAGATAGATAGATAGATAGATAGATAGATAGATAGATAGATAGATAGATAGATAGATAGATAGATAGATAGATAGATACATAGATAGATAGATAGATATGGTGAAGGTGCTTTGGATTCGCTCAAAAATGTTCTGCTTTAAAAAGCAAGTCACGAGCATGAGCTCAACCTTTGAGGGAAGCATCACTTTGAGATTTCAGCTTTCGTGAGTTCTACGGATAGAAACCACGTACAAGACATAATGAAACTAGCTACTGTGCACTAGCACTGATATCCAAGCAATAGCCGACACACTGCCCTAAACTAGCCTTCAATGTAAAGCAAAGGTCAAAAACACAAGAAAAAAAAAGATTCCTTGGCAACATCGCAGGATGACAGCACTTGCGGGGCTAAAAAAAGAGTTGGAAGACTGGCATGTTTTTCAAACACCCAACAGTGCTCTGTAAACCTTACGCAAAATCTACTGCCATCTAGCGGCCGCCGAGCCCATTTCCGCCATGTTGAAGCTAAGTGCGCTCCGCCTGTGCACACACGGAGCGTACGTATCAACGTGTGGCGGCTGAGAGGAACGGCAATGCCGACATATTTTCGTGTGCCGTGTTGCTCAGGTTCAGAAAATTGGGATGCTAAAAAAAAGATTTGCAAGAAACTAACCCCCTATGTGATTAGATTTCCTCGGGGCCGTCAAGCAGTGCCAGAAGTGCTTAACAGATGCTGTATGTGACAGCATAGGCACTCATCAGACAACACTCTTTCGTGTCATGTCAGAAGGAGACAGTTTTCGCGCCATGTCGTTGCAGACACAGACAAAGCGGCTTTGTGTACGAGTTTTAAAGCTGCATCGCGGCTCTCGCACTTGCCTGCACTGCTGTTGACAACATTACTTTGTTTTTACAGCGAAAGCTGTTATGAGATCACAACAAGGGTGCCGTAGTTGTCCGCCGCCGCCGCCGCCGGTGTCCGTAACCGCTGTCGCACGAAATAAGGAAAAAAACTTTAAGAAAAAATGTTCAGGATAGAACGGGGTTCGAAGCTGGGTTCGCTCCGTACCAGCCCAGTGTTCTACTACTGAGCCATGCCTGTGCTCCAAAACCTGGCGCACAAAAACCCTATACAAGCATTAGGTCGGGAAGGAACTGCGTTAACATGCGCAGTATAACGTGGCAGAAGAGTGAAACGACAACCAGGCGTCACAGAATGCCATTTGTATAACCAGGCGTCACACAATATGAATTGCATTACGAGGGGGTCGTTGAATGCTTCCAACCCATTACAAAGGGCTCAGCCATAATTCTTCGTCGTCATCTGCCACCGAATGAATTAATGGAGTAGTGGGTACCTTGCAAGAGTACATGTATTAGTATCCCCAAGATAGATTGCAAGGGTTTTAGAAATGGTGCTCTCCCAGCTTTCGCTGTGACTGTGCTGCGCGTTCCGGGCAGGCGTGGCGGTTTTTATATTGGAATAACAGTTACATGTTAGCCAGGTAGCTCGTGAATGTCATCGATTCTCAGTGAAAGGACCGGTAGTACTGGAACGTTTTGTTTTTACAGCGAAAGCTGTTATGAGATTACAACAAGGGCCGTTTTGCGCCGTAGTTATCCGCCGCCGCCGGTGTCCGTAACCACTAGGGCGCGAAATAAGAAAGAAACTAAATAAAAATACCTATGACAGAATGGTAATCAAACTCGGGCCCTCTGCGTGGCAGCCCAGCACTCTACCACTGAGCTACGCCGGTACTTGAAACTGCGTTGCAGACTGACCCTATGCAGGCTTCATGTCGGATAAGGAAGCGCTTAACATGTGTAATACAGTATTTTAGTACAGTAAAGTAACAACCAGGCGTCACATAATGCGAATTGCGTAACGATGGAGTCATGAAATGCTCCAACCCATTACAAAAGCCACAGGCGTAATTCTTCATCGTCGCCAGCCACAGCATCAACAAAGTGCACATAATGTGTTACAAGTGTGTAGCGGGTACCGCGCTTTTCCGAAAAAAATGACGAATAATGGCATAGTGGATGCTTCCCCACTACACAAAAAATTAGGATTTATGGTGTAGTGGGTATCATGCAAGTGTGCTTGTAGTAGTTGCTCCAAGAGTGTTTAAAAAGGCTCTAGAAAGGCCACACTTCCAGCTTTCTCTGTGACTGTGCTGCGCGCTCTGCGCAGGCCTGCCGTCTTTTTTTTTTATTGTGGAGTTTAACAAGGTCACGTTTGGTGGGATGCTTTGCGCACGTATTGCTTCACTATGCATATTTTTCAAGCATTGCATGTACTATTTCAGAGGGGTAGCCTATTTGAGAAGGGCAACCCGAATATCCTGACCCCCCTCCCCCTCTTACCTTTTTTTTTAAAGGGAGATGCGACTCGGAAAAAAAAGTTGCGTTAATCTGTAGCCTAAGGCAGTGAAATGTTTGCTATATATATAGGATTTTATGCTCATTTCAGATATATAATTAGTTTTATAGTAAGTGGTACAGTTTTCGCTTTGTGCCACGACAATGTGTAAAATATAGTTATTTTTGTAGACACTTCTTTTGCCATATTGGCTCATATTGCTCCACATTATCTGTAGAATGCAAATAACTATCAAGAAAGTGGGTAGAAGACATTTAATGGACAAGAAAAATTGTAATGTGAGAAGTCTTAGAATGCTCAGACCATACTAATTGGTGATATCAAGTTTTAAGGTAGATACTTGCACACTCCACATGTTAAGAAACATGTGGGCAAACTTTCATCCCGATCTGGCTATCAGAGGTAACAAAAACATGATGTAAAATCTCATGAAGTTGCCCAGAAATGTATCTTGAGGAAAACGCATTTAAAAGGTATAAGTGAAAGCTCATCTATGCGGAAAAGATTTGTCATTTAAGACGATTCAATCCATCATGAGAGCTTGGCAATCATTCAGTGGTGCACAGTCCTTAGCCAGGAACGGAAGACATTTGCTGTGGCACATATGCTGTGACCCAAATTAACATTTCTGACCATTTGCAAACACAATTAGTACTGACATCACTAGACAGTCTTTCACACCCAAATACCCGGGTCTTCCAAAGCTTCCCCAGGTAGATAACACAAGGTGTAGCATCATGTGGCTGTTCCACCAGTGCCGATCACTTTGCAGTACTTCAAGATTCAGTCACATTAAGACATTGCTGGATATGATTGCAGGCCCAAACACGATGTGTTATCTTGAAGCTGATCCGCATCTAGCCGAAAGGTCTCCCTTCGATGTCCCGGATTTGAGAAGGTTCCTCAGCTTTTGCCTTGCCAACACCTACTTCAGCTTCGACAAGGTCACCTACAAGCAAGTTCACGGTGCACCTATGGGTGCCTCTGTCTCAGTGACTGCTGCGAACCTGACCATGGAATGGCTGGAAAATCGGGCTCTCGCTTCTTTCAGCCCATCACCAAGAATTTTCCTTCGCTATGTTGATGATTGTTTTTGTGTCATCGAGCGCTGTGCTTTAGAAGCATTCACGGCACACCTCAACAATCAATTTACCGCCATTCAGTTCACCGTGGAAATGCAGGCTAACCAGAGGCTACCTTTTTTTTGGACGTTCTTGTTAAGAGGACCAATGGAGCGCTATCTTTCTCTGTCTACCGAAAAGGCACGCACACTGGCAGGTACCTGAACTTCAGGTCTGTTCATCCTGACATTCATAAGAGGTCAGTGGTTGCCTCCTCGTTAGGCCGTGCAAATCGCCTTTGCACGAATCCCGAAGACCTGAACGGCGATGTAAAGACGGTTCGGGAGGACCTTTCGACGTGCGGTTTCCTTCGCTATGTTGATGATTGTTTTTGTGTCATCGAGCGCTGCGCTTTAGAAGCATTCACGGCACACCTCAACAATCAATTTACCGCCATTCAGTTCACCGTGGAAATGCAGGCTAACCAGAGGCTACCTTTTTTGGACGTTCTTGTTAAGAAGACCAATGGAGCGCTATCTTTCTCTGTCTACCGAAAAGGCACGCACACTGGCAGGTACCTGAACTTCAGGTCTGTTCATCCTGACATTCATAAGAGGTCAGTGGTTGCCTCCTCGTTAGGCCGTGCAAATCGTCTTTGCACGAATCCCGAAGACCCTGAACGGCGATGTAAAGACGGTTCGGGAGAACCTTTCGACGTGCGGTTACCCGCCAGTGTTCGTTAATGCGGTGGAACATCGCATGTCTGCTCCCCCACAGCATGCCAGTGTCCAACAGAGAAAACGCGCTGCTGTTCCCTATGTGCCCGGAATAAGTGAACCTTGTCACGCGTTCTGCGTAGCTACGAAGTTGAAGTATCCCACGTGCCTGTACGCAAGTTGCGGCACACACTTGTTGGTGAAAAGGACAAGGCTTCCGAAGGAAGCCTTTCCTGGTGTTGTGTATAGAATCCCATGTGCGGACTGCGATAGTGTTTATATCGGGGAAACCGGCAATTTCAAACAGCGCCTGCGCCAGCATCAGAACGATGCGAAAAACAAGAAAGTTGCATATAATGCACTGGCGGAGCATACGGATACGACTAATCATACCATAGACTGGTTGAATGCGAGCATTGTCGGGAAGGAAAGAAAAAAGTCACAGTTTCGCCACAAGGCGAAGCAATGAGTGCGATAGCAACAAATTGGAATGTAAAGCGACGACTGGCAAGCAGGGTCCAAACGTGCAGCGCGCTGCTCACGCACACATGACGCAAGAAAACAACACGCACAGCACGAGAGCGAACTAAAAACATTCACAGCTCGACACTTAACGCGCTGCTCAACCAAAAACCACGCACGAAACGTATTCTACAGGTGAAGACGAGCGCGAATTAATAAGTGTCATAGTTGTTACTTCGCTGTGTTTGAAAAGCGCGCTCTTTTCGCAAACGGGGGGGGATGCAGCGAGCGATGTGACCTTCGCGCGCCCGGTAACTACAACGCTATCGTTCCGCCTAAGCCCCATTCTCCGCCACCGCGATATAAGCGCACGCACGCACGGGCAACTATCGCCCCCCCTAAGGGTAAAGTGCGCGCCGGAGAGCGCGCGTCGCGATGAACAGGGCAGCTAAGCCCCACCGAGCGCGGCCTTTGCGCCATCTCGCTGGTAATGCTGAAAACACGCTGCAAACTCGCTGTATATAAATAGCTCGCCGTTTGAACGTTGAAGGACGTTCGCCTTCGTGGCTGAATGGTTAGCGCCGCGCGCTGGAGAGCGAGATGTCCCTGGTTCGATGCCGCGCGTCGGAAACATTTTTCTGAATTATTTTTCTTTGAGATTTTTATAAATATATAGATACATATACATATGCGGCAAATGACGCCGACGCCAACGCCGACGCCGACGGCGAAACCAGCCGAGAGTGTCCATATAATTGCTATCGCAATAAAACTGGATGTCACGCCTGTATCTTGAGTCCCTCGAGATACAATCTACCGTACAGACGCTGAATCGCAATGTTGGAAACCTTCCCTCGTGCTATGCGTGGTGCTTGCGTCACTTACTGAAACCTATATAGTTAGATGCTTTTAGTGTTCTTGGCTTCATTGTGAACAAGGCTTCCGTATGGAAGCCGAACCGTCGTTTCTTTTAACACTTTTTATTTGGCCGGTGTTTGCTTTCTTTTTTATTCATCACGATTCAACCACATTTTTGTGGATCTTATCGTGCCATTTTCACCTCGCCAAATGCAAACTTGTTGGCTCGTGTTGATTGTTTCAAGCGTTGGGTGGAATATACTAATCCGATTCGAGATATTACGGCTGCGACTGTTGCTCCTGATTTTGTAGCAGCTGGCTGCATCGCTTTGGCATGCCGTTCTCAGTCACAGCAGATATAGAAAGACAATTTGGGCCGACAATCCACTGCAGCCTACCTCCCAGTGAGCAATGGAGTGGGACATATATGTGTGACATTCAAGAACACATTGGCTGCAGCAATGTAAAACTTGTTTTCGGGGTGACTGTAGGACTGCCAAGTGACCACGTTCTTTCAGTCTGATCAACACAAAGCCCACATTCCTGCCGGTGACTACACATGTCGTCTACATACGACATCATGAAGAAGTTTCGACCTACTAGCTCTGTGACAGCGCACAGGAAGACACATTTGTTAGCAGGGAACTTGACTCCTGTACACATTTTAACAGAATGATACGAGCTGAAAACTGTCCCTCAGCTGTGCCAAGCTTCCCATTTCTCAAAACCTTTCTTCTGAATAACCTTTCCTGAAGTGTTATACGGAAACAAAACAGATGATTGACAACCTATGCAGATGTCATACACCAGTACACAAATGGCCTGAAACAGCAATAATATCCTACTTATTTACATAACACCAATAAACATTCGCCACGAGGCCATGGTTAAAATTGCATGTTGACCGGTTTCATGTAAAACTGGTGAAAAAAGCCCTTACCAGCATCAGTTCTTCAAGCTTCTGAAAAATTTTTTTCTGTATTTTATTTATGCACCGAATTTGGTATCTCGAAATAATAATTTATGTGCGAAAAAAAAGGACCATTGTGTTTATGGCACTTGTTATATGATACCTATAAAAATATTGAATAACTGGTCTAATGCTATATACCATACAATTGAGTACATCTATATGTTTTCGAGACGTTTGCTAATGTGCTAGCTCTGGAGTGCCACAAATAAAGAGTGAAGAAGTTATTTTAACTATCTATGGCCTGGTACTTATGCATTCAAGCACTATGAAAAAATAAGTGCAACTTTGTGTTTGATGTTACCTTCACGTCTGCAACCAGATCTCGCTCAAAGAAGGTTCAGGCACTATTCTAAATACCCGCATTTTAAATGCGAAGCATTTCTTAGCGAACTTCGGTGACTTTGAGCGTATCTATCTAGCTGCCTACGACTTTGTGCTCTCCTGGCCATATCGTTGATGGGATTTATACCAAAATTGGTATAGCATAACATGACTGTATGAGGAACATAAATGACTGGTCATGTCATGAAAATCATGATTAACTTGTCATGAAAAGTACGTTTACACGCCATGGCCATAGTGCTCCTGAGGCCGTTTCCTTAACTTGATATATCCAAAAATTGGAATGATGAGACATTTTTTTTTCTGCATGACCAACATAAATATTCAACGCGGAAATTTGGGCTAGTTGGTGGGTGTAGAACTTGTGCATCTTAGCAAGCGCAGCAGAACAAACAGAAGAGAAAGGAACACGTAGCCAGGGACGGGCGCTAGACATAAACTGAAAATTTACTAACATAAAAACGATCAAATTGTACACACATGCGCAAAACCTTCGAAAATGTGCAGACGGCACTACTAACACTGATATCTGCAATGTCGCTTCAGATACGCTATTTCTTTTGCGTGCAACGCCAGTGACGGTGAACTCACGCACTTGTCACCTTCTAAACTTGTACAATATGCTTCATAGATTTCGCGCGCTGGCTCAGCAGCAATGCTGCGCTAGATACGGGTGCTCTCAAAGCCAGGCGTGCAGGAACACCTTCGGCAGTGATCTGCCAAATGTCCACCCCCCGCCAATGAATTGATAGGTGCGCGATGCTCTCTCAGCCTTTCATTTATGCATCGGCCAGTTTGGCCTACATAACACATTCCACAGCTGAGTGGGATCCTATACACCACACCCACATGGCACTGAATGAAATTTGTGGCGTGCTATTTCGTGCAGCCGGACTTCTCAGCCCCATTCACACGACTGCCCATGCGTGCGAGCTTGCCAGGTGCCGAAAAAACAACTGAAATACCGCACTTCCCGGCCACCTTCTTGAGGCGATGGGAGAGGTCATGCACGTACGGCACAACCACGGGGCGCAGAATTTTGGCGTCCTGGCGACTGGGGCCAGTGTGCATCCCGTTGTTCAGTCCCTTAATCAAGCTTCCGGCAATCGAAGCCAACAACTCAGCGGGGAAGCCAGCCCTGTGTAGGCGGAGCACCTGCAGCTGTCAATTCATTGGCGGGGGTGGACAATTGGCAGATCACTGCCGAAGGTGTTCCTGCACGCCAGGCTTTGAGAGCACCCGTATCTTGCGCAGCCTTGCTGCTCAGCAAGCGCGCGAAATCTATGAAGCATATTGTATAAGTTTAGAAGCTGACAAGTGCGTGAGTTCGCCGTCACTGGCGTTGCATGCAAAAGAGATAGCGTATCTGAAGTGACATTGCAGATATCACTGTTAGTAGTGCCGTCTGCACCTTTTTTGAAGGTTTTGCGCATGTCTCTACAATTTGATCGCTTTTATGTTAGTAAATTTTCAGTTGATGTCTAGCGCCCGTCCTGTCTACGTGTTCCTTTCTCTTGTGTTTGTTCTGCTGCGCTTGCTAAGATGCACAAGTTCCAACATAAATGACCGGTGTTATTATGGAAATCATGATATGTCATGTGCAACATGACTTACATGCCACGCTCATGGCACACTCGCGGCCGCTTCGCTTGCTTGATGTCCACCAAATTTCGTATTACGTGACGTGACTATGAAAAACATAAATGACAAGAGGTAATATGGAAATCATAACATGTCATCCGCAAGATGACCTGCATGGCACGCTCATGTCACGCTCGCGGGCGTTTCGCTAGCTTGATATACACCAAATTGGGTATTGGACGACGTGATTGTATGACGAGCATAAATGACAAGTGGTAATATCGAAATCATGTCATGTCATGTGCAACATGACTTGCGTGCCACGCTCAAGCCACCCTCATGGCTGTTTCGCTAGATTGATATACACAAAATTTTTAAGGCGGGAGGCTTAAATGTCTCATGCTCACGTCCGTCCGTCCGTCCGTCCCTCCGGCCGTGCCCTGGAACGGTGCTAGGTGGCCACCGGGGCACGCAAACGGACGCCAGTCGCGTTGGACTCTACAGCGCTCGCCCTTTGCTTGCGTAGCATCGCTCTGTCCAGCGTGTCTAATCATGCAAGAAGGGAGATACGCGGATCACGTTCCATTCTCACCAACCCCGTCTCAACGGACACAGGCGTTCGAGGAACACACGTTGGAAGTTAGAAAGTGTCCGTCAACTTGAGCGCTGGAACGCGGATGGCGTCTGCACGATGCGCAAAGCGCGAGAATACGAACGCATGCGAAACGGAGGCAGATAATTTTCGCGTCTCGCTGCGATTCCCGGTAAAAAATTAAAAAAAAGAAAACACGCACACATTCCGCTTGTGTGCCCTGAGAGTGTAAAAAAAAAAGAAGACATGGCATAGTCAGCCGAAGGGTCGCAAGCTTTCGCCGAACACACTTTGGAATGTACAAAGTGTCCTTTTGAGTGGCGTGTTTGTATGACGAGCATAAATGACAAGTGGTAATATGGAAATAATGACATGTCATGTGCAACATGACTTTCATGCTACGCTTATGACACTCTCGCGGCCGTTTCGCTAGCTTGAAATACACCAAATTCGGTACTGCGTGATGTGACTGTATGACGAACATAAACGATAAGTGGTAATGGGGGGAAAGC
Organism: Rhipicephalus appendiculatus; assembly: GCA_030522465.1. NCBI lineage: Eukaryota > Metazoa > Arthropoda > Arachnida > Ixodida > Ixodidae > Rhipicephalus > Rhipicephalus appendiculatus. The sequence continues at coordinate 78,659 of JALIZH010015372.1, read as the reverse complement.
ATCACATGATTTACATGCCACGCTCATGGCCGTTTCGCTAGCTTGATATACACCAAAATTGGTATTGCGGGATGTGACTGTGAACATAAGTGGCAGGTGGTAACATGAAAATCTTGGCATGCATGTTATCTACAATGCCATTTACATACCACGCTCATGCTGCGCTTGCGTCCAGTTCGCTAGCTTGACATACACCAAAATTGGTATTGCGTGACGTGACTGCGTGAAAACTTAAATGATAGGTCATAGCATGTAAATCATGACATGCATTTTATGTACAGCATGATTTGCCCCTTGCTGTCTGCGTCGCATTGCATCGATTCCCACCGTGAGTGGGATCTGCCGATTTTTTTATCAATTGGCATAAAAGACAGCATGCTCATGCGCCTTGAGCCTTGTTTTAATTGTATCCATCAACAAACTCATTGGCGTAAGTCATGTTTGTCTTTCCCAACTAATTCACATCATAATCACTGAAGGTAAAGCCACATCTAATTGCAAAAATGAAAGATTAAGACGGTGCATGTGCCCCTGAATAGCAAAAAGCAATGTTCAAATAACCAATGTGACAAATGTAGTAAACCCTGCCATACGTCAAATGGTCTTCCAAGCATTCTGAGAGATATGTTTGGTCATAACTGCGGCATTGCTTGAGCAATGCATGCAACTATAGGAGACAGAAAGCTTAAGTAGGACTGACGGTTCAGTGAGTTGGTACGGATGCATGATTGTAGAACGACACAACAAAGACGACGAAAAGACTAATGAGCCACGCAATCACAAGCGCCGACTCACAACTGAAGTTCATTCAACATTACAGAACAGATTTATACACCCACATGGCTACACACAACTGACCAGCAAAACCAAAAAAAACAAATATAAGTTAGCCATTAAGGTGAAAGATTCGTTTATCCCGCAATGTGATTGAAGAAAAGCTGATACATGAATGTTGTTCATTTTGAATGTGCCATCTCGATTAGTTCTGAATACTTTTGAACATAGGTCGGCCAACTCTCCCGTGAGTCTACTCACTCAGACTCAGATCGAGCCGTGAGTCTGCGTCTGAGTGAGCCTGGTTGAGAAACATTTTAGTGAGTCTGAGTCCAAGTGAGTCCACTTGAGAGAAATATTGGTGAGTCTGAGTCCCAGTGAACCCTAGGCGCAAAATGTGTTTCTAGAGGGAGTCTGAGAGAGCTCTACACTTTTTTGCCGATCTATGGTTTTATTTACTCAACTTCAGCATCACTATCAGCCTCACGTTGGCTGACGTTTCTACTCACGACTCGCACATACTTCAAAGCCCCAGCGTTCATACGCCTGCTAATTATTTATTGATCAGAGGCTTGAGTTATGGAGGAGGAGGTCTCGTGGCCTCCAACACCCCCCCCCCCCCCCTGGAAACTCTTTCCTTGGAATTTTTGATCAAAATATCTCTTGTAAGTCACTTCTTTCTATAAAAAATCCCTTTACTGAACTGCACCCACTGATATCATATATTGGAAGACACGAGGTCAAAAGGAGCCAAGTAGAGCACCGATTATGCGAGATAGTGGTTAAAAAAGCATTGACACGTTCGAGAAAGCCAATTGTACGCTAACAGACTCATAAGTCGGCTCACTCAGATTCGCTCATACTCAGATAGAGCCATGAGTCGAAGTCTGAGTGAGTCCAAGTGAGTAATACTTTGGTGAATCTGAGTCCGAGTGAGTCCGGCTGAGAAAAATTTCTATGAATCTGAGTCCGAGTGATCTCGGTTTAGGAATATTTTGGTGAATCCGAGTCTGAGTGAGTGCGAAGGGCAAATATATTTCATGAGTGAGTCTGAGTGAGCTCCACATCTTTGGCCGACCTATGCTTCTGAAACATATCATGACAAGATTACTGAGGAAGCTTGTGTTTGTGTGACTCGTTAGTCCTTTTGTGTTCTTTGTCGTGCCGTTCCAAAACCGGAAAGCTTACTGTGTGCACAGACATTTACATAGTAGCTCTTTCCCCACTTGTTCATGTGAAAAATCTACTATTACGAACTCTTGACTTCACTGTTGCCTTAATTGTTATGTATAGTGCTTCCCAATTTATTCTTTTTCATGTTCATTCCAGCACACTGAAATAATACCATTCAGACTCCCAGCAGCTTTAGTGCAATGAAGTGAATTTGTTGCTGACAGCTGTAGTTATTGTTGCAAATATTGCTGCAACTGAATGAAACACTAATGCAAAGCAAATTAAATAAGAGGACTGTGACGGCACTTTTCATATCGAAAAATTATTTGCAGCAAGGCACACCATTCGATTTTAATAAAGGCTATATAAAGTGAGGAACAAGAAGTTGATTCCGACAGGGACTATACAAGAGAGCACGTTGATCTTCATTCTGCTCATCAGCTTCCAAGCCTCACTCTAGTTGAAGCAAGCCTGGCTACTGCCACCCATGTGGAAGGATAGCCGAAACACAGTATAAATATTTCTGTATAAAATACACACAATGTCACTAGAGCAACATTTTGGTGTTTTATTTCTAACGCATGCAGTGTAAGTGCTGCAATAATTAAAAGACGTCTGAAAGTTTACACACCTATTATGCTGTTCTCTATATTACTTTTTTATGCCTTTCACGTAGTGCAAGTACATTAAAATGTGAACATAACTATAACAGACGGGACAGAAGCAAAAGCTGGTCAAAGATGACCATGCAGGCCATTGCTTGTTTGTCCGAGGAATACCATGTGCACGCGCCCCCGCCAATCTCCTCTGTCTCCTTTAATTTCGAACACACTCCCAGCACTGATGAATGTGGCGATCTTAGAGACAGGAATTCGGCGAGTCAGTGCCTATAAGCCTCGAAGCAAGAGGATTTGAACCACCTAATGATGACCGACCTTCGATTTTACGAGCGCGGTCGTCGCTGGCGCGCGCGTTACCTCCCTATTTCGGCAGCCGACAGCGGGCCGCCGGTATACCCTTCTACATCGTGCGGTCGTATTCTCTTAAACCAGCGTTTTCTAGAGTTGCGTGAGATCGGATGCAAAAGATTTAGCTGCCAGCCTCACTTCGTGAGTGTCCAGGAGTGGCCGTATTCTCTTAAACCAGCGTTTTCTAGAGTTGCGTGACATCGGATGCAAAAGATTTAGCTGCCAGCCTCACTTCGTATAACATTACAATTTGTTGCTATCATGTTTATTGCTTCGCCGTTGTGATGAAAGTGTGACTTTTCTGTAAGCGGTAACTTGCACGTGTTGACTGGGGCGCTTTTATCTTGTGTTCCAATTTTGCTAGCTTACTTTGCACGCAAAGCAAAAACTCAAAAGCATGGTAACTTTTGCTCTGGGTTTTCTGTTGTTTTTTTCTACAGTTATTTTAGTCTATGTCCTCTGACTGCTGACAATCTCATGTGATAGCTCTCCCCCCGTGCACTTGTTCGTGCCATGCAGTGACTTACTCGCCTTATCATATAGAGACCGTTCGTATGATGAGAAAGCTCTGTCTGTTCTGGTCTTGTCATCAGCTGATGGCGTATCTCCAAGGTCTCTCCTCAGTGTACCCTTATCATGCTTGGCTGGAAGATCAGCATGGCTGTATACTTTCAGCTGTTAACAGGTTTTCATCCACTGTTAAAGTAGTTGCTGCTCCTTTCTTGGATGTTCTGTTTTGGATAGTTGGCGTCCCATTGCTTCCTCTCCGCTGGCGACTGCTTTGTAAGTGGGACCTTGTCGTGGCTGCCTCCTTGCACTGGATGCAGTGCTCACTAAGCCAGGCTTTTTGACACAGCGGAAAACTTGAAAAGTGCGAACTAACTACTGCAGGTGTGCCCTTTCCTGGTTGCAGCTGGGTATCTCTGCAGTGGCTCCGTATATATTCCTAGCTCGGGAAGCAGGGCCTGTTCTTTACGTTAGGTGCACATCAGGTGGGCAGAGTACTACTAACACTTGCTAAGATTATATATTTGTTTCCTTTGGGAAAAAATCATGGATTGCAAGCATATGCTGCACAAACCTTGACAAACTTTTTTTTAAGCGTGGGTGCTTTAACCAGTGGGTTGGGCAGAAATTTGTGTGGTGGAGGGGTATGGCGTAGACGTCCTTGGTCTTAAGTGGCATCCGGACAGGCAAGTGTCGAGTATATGTTATTTTGTGTTCGGTATCCCACTGCAGAAAATTTCGGGGGTGGGCCATGTGCCCGGTGTGATATTCCCCTGTCTTTGTCACTGCCTTTAACTACAAAGCGCCCATCTTGCATTTTGTGCCTCCTGTGGCTCATCACTTAAACTACTTCTCTGGCAAGAACGGCTACTTAAAAATTTAGTAATACAGTTAAGCTTAATATCTTATCTGCATGTGAAAGTACAGGTGAAAATGGTTGTTGCAGTTCAATAAGTCTTGAGGAAACATGTTCCTATATAATATGAATATGAAGACTCAATGAGAACTTCATTTGTGTAGAGCAGTATATAATGACAATATAGGGCAACAGCAATATGCACCAGCTACTTTGGCTTGCACCATTCCATTACCCTTAATTGCTTGTAGTTCTGTTCAACTCTCCCACTGATTAAGACCTACTGGAGGCACATACGGCACAGAATTGTATACAGAAATATATGTGATAATTAAGATAAATAAAGTGGTCATTGAGCACAACAAAACTGTGTGCTCTTCTACACTGAGTCTGGAGAAAGGAAACTTGAAAGAGAAGGATTGAAGCAGGTTGAGAGACACTGTGAGAAAGAAATTTAAGCAGAGCTCATGCCCAAATGCACAGCTGCTGAGAGCACGGGCTACAGTTTTCGGTGTACAGGTAGTATACTACCAACAGACACACACGCCAGCTTGCTGGTTGCAATAACTGCAACAATCGTAGCTTCCGAGATTTAATCATAAACATAAGCCTTTCAGTTTGAATGACCGGGCCTGACACCAGCTGCCAAAAAGATTCTCCCGATTTCCCGGGAGACTGCCGCGACTTGTGTCGTATCCTCCAGATTGTATGGGCACGTCCACTGATCTCCGGAAAGACAGCTAGCCTTAGCGCCACCAGGAAACGATAAAATAATAACAAAGGACAGTGGCCTGGCCTAAAATAAAATTTTCCACTTCAGTAACCAGCCTGCCAGATATGTGCGGAACGCTCGCCTCTTTCCATCTATTTAAGGAAACGAGTAGGCGCGCGGTTGGGGAGGAAGGGGCATCTCATGGTTCTCTATTCAATCAAAGTAGCACAGCCGCCGTGAGCGTGCGTTGATTTTGTTATTAACGGTTCGGCGTGTTATGTCCTATGTCAGCACACGAACTCACGGAAATGCTTTTTTTGCGTCGTAATGCGCACAGTCTAAGTACCGTGAAATCTGCTGTTTTGGGCAGCTAGAGTAGGCTACATATAAGTAATGTATTAAAAAATACAGTTTAACGAAGTTCGAGCTCGCAGCGACCCGGCGCGAAGATAAGGTGCCGACGCCCACGCACTCCACTACACTTTACCGTCCGTTCGCAGCGATGTTGTAGCGAATTCGTGTGGGACGTCGTTCCATGGATATGCAGTGCACGTGTGTGTGTGTGTCAGATTACGACCACTGCATACATTGTACGATTGAATCACCGCAACGCTCATAGTCAACTGATAACCGCAACTTCCCACACGTCAAGCATCTGCAAGCGCCGTTAACCGGTACTGCGCTTTGAACGCGAAACAGCCAAATCGGTCGCGGCGATAGCAACCAGGACACACGATACAATTTGTGTCCGATCCGACGTCGAGCGCGCCGTTACCGTTGCGTTGCGAACGGCAGCGGGAAACCGCGGTTGCTTCGTCGTACAGAAGCAACGAATCGTACGCCTGACAGGCGACAAACTGGGTAAATTTTTCTCGGTTGAATATTCTTGCACGAGTACGATACGATTTATGTCCGATACGACGTCGAGCGCGCCGATTGCACTCGCGCAAGACTATTTAACCCAGAAAAAATTACCCAGTTTGTCGCCTGTCACACGCGTACGAATCGGTGCTTCTGTACGACGAAGCAACCGCGGTTTCCGCTGCCGTTCGCAACGCAACTGTAACGGAGCGCTCGACGTCGGATCGGACACAAATCGTATCGTGTGTCCCGCTTGCTATCGCCGCGACCAACGATCATGCATAATCAACGAGCTGTGTATAATTTAATCACTAAGATATGTTTCTTATGTTGTGTCTGGCATATTACTCTCTCAAATTTTAAAAATCGGCGTGTGAAGTTGGACCACAAGAGCGCCAAACAACAGCGGGCGGAGAAATTGGCACGTAACGGTCCGAGGTTATGCCGACTAAGTTCACTCTTCAGCCGACGCCGCCAATATCGTTCGAACGACGGGCCAATAATTCCGGCTTAATTGGATGGCTCAGCCCATATTGGCTTCTGCTTGTATAACTCGGCCCAACGTTTCCGTTCAATTAGGCTGGCACAGCCAATATGGAGGCAAGTTCTCAATGCTGGTCCAACGTCACCGTTCTATTAGACTGGCACAGCCGTTATTGGCGGCACGTTGTCCATACTGGTCCAACGTCACCGTTCTATTAGAGTGGCACAGCCAATATTGGCGGCATGTTGTCAATCATGGGCCGTCCTTGGGCCAGGAACTGCCAATCTCTAGCCGACATCGGGCCAACGTTCTGTGCTGCCTAGGAAGCAATCGTCTTACATGGCGGCTGAAACTAATTTATCGTGTTTTCGTGCTTTGTTACGTGAAACGTTTTCCTGATACTGATATTACTACCTGTCTTGTGATGTACGTATCAACACATTTTGCATCAGTTGTAAATTTAATGTAATGCTGCACGTACCACTGCTACTATGTATATATTTTGTGATCAGAATAACGTCAAAGCCTTATATTTGTGTTATAATTCATGTTCCTGCTATAATGATGTATTAATTCCGTGTTTCATGTATCTTCTTTTTTACTGACATGTTCCACAGTTGTATTTCGTGCACTGGTATTATTTTGTAGCGTAAGCTACACTATCCGAGGTTGAGTAGTTTCGCGTGGCTTATCCAGAGCCGTGCTGTGCATGCCCGAGGACCAGTGACGTCACACCACGCACAGCTGGCGCGACGGAGAAGGCCTGGAAGATCCTGGGGTGACTTGTCACTAGTGTGCTGGTGCTCGACTCGCGTGAGCTCACTCGCGAGTCCGTCCGTCCGTACCTCACGCCACGTGTATCCTGGCAGAGCCGAGCTTAGTCACTGTTAAGTTTTTTGTCCCGTTTCTTCTTTCCGCTTCTTTTTGCGAATGTATTCGCCCTCCTATGTAATAGCCTTGTTAGAGGGTCTTTAGGGTTATTGCGAACAAATAAACAAATAAAAACGTCCACCAGCACCTTCCTAGGCACCCCGCGAAATCATGCAGCTCGCCTTCATCTCTGATTTGAGAAGCGACGTTCGCCACGTCCGTGGAAAAGCCAACGCCGTTGCTATCCGCTTTTTAGCACCGCCAAACAAGCATCGACTTCACAACCATGGCCCCCACCCAGAAGAATGACGAGGAGCTCCTGCTTCTACACAGGCGTGGTACGTCTCTGGTCTTGGCTGATGTCTAGGTGTTTGTCTGTGACTTGTCGCTCATTCATGATACATCGACAACACATGCTCGTTCCCACGTATCTTTCCCATTATGTCGAGCTGTATTTGATACCCTGTACTCTTTAACTGACCCTTTCATTCGCACCACACAGCAACTACTCACTGGTAGTTATGTGTTTCTTCGTTAGACACACTATTAGTGAAGACTAGGATGCAATGATGACAAGTGAAGTATAAGGAATGTATAGCGAATTAATGTCCTGACCAGAAAGTAATATTCCTCAAAATCTCTTGCCCTGCCATTTTATCTTGGGGCACACCCAGTTATGAAGTGACCACGAGATCACTTTGATATAGGCGGCTAGATAGATAAATAGATAGATAGATAGATAGATAGATAGATAGATAGATAGATAGATAGATAGATAGATAGATAGATAGATAGATAGATAGATAAAAACGTTCAAAGTGCGAGCAGTTCGCTAATAAACGCATCGGATTTAATATCGACTTTGCGAAACTACCGTATTCTATACGGTAGCGGTATTTTTTTAACTTAAGTCTATGCTGTTCGCCTATTTTGGAAACTCCGCTCTTGCCCTGGACCTTGCTACATGAAACACTGTGGACAAGATAAGTCAGAAAAGAACATTAAAAAAAACAGAAATGTAGTCCATTATTAAACAAAGAATTTATTCACTGTGCAAAGGAAACAGGAACGGGCAACGCAATATCATATTGCCACACGTACTCCTCTCTTTCAGTAACGCTTTCACTTGGGCCAGTTGGTGCAATCATGTAACTTGATTCATGGCTGCGCTAAAAAACACCCATAACACATAAGAAGCATACACGACGGGCGCAAACTACCAACTTTTACTGAACGCCAAGGTGAACCTATATATACCCAAATCTCGAACTTACATATTAAGCGCCAGCAAAGACGGGCGTAAGAGAGATACCACGATGCCCTAAACTCAACAATTTTCCAATGGTCTCAAGTTCACTCATGAAAAGCCTGTCAACAGTAGCCAACGATTCCAGGATTTATGCTTTTTATATGAACGAGGTCACGTCTGTTGGATGTACAGTCCAAGAAGAAGCAAGGTTTTGTTTCCACATAACAGCGCGCATTCCAAGCTAACAAAAACAGGATTTGTGGTGTTCTGCTGCCGTTCAGCTCTAGAGGAATCATGCCAACGTAGGGTTCGAGAAATCCTTGCTTATCAAGTTGAACGCCTGAGCAAGGCTGGCTATCCTTCTGAGCTTGTCTTGAGTAGCTGTGAACTTATTTTGCAGAATGAAAAAGCAGGACGAAAAGGAAAGCAGCCTACTGCAGTCAAACAGCCAGTTGACGTAGTGCCCCACTTTTACCGTTTATCTCACAATGTAAAGAAAGTTGCGAATCGGTTTGGTGTCACAACGGTTTTTACCGCCCCATGCAAAGTGGCAGATGATGCGCCAGGAAGCGCGCTCCGTGTGCAACAAACGCCATGCCAAAGTATTCACTGAATGTACGTCTGGTGTGGTATGCGAAATTCCCTTGACTTGCGGAAGTGTATACATACGGGGCGCTGTTTCAATGAGAGGGCGCGAGAGCGTAGCTTGGTGGTAGGCGCAGATACAGGAGGGCACCGGGGAGACTTTCCCTGGAGGCAGTGATGTTCCGTGCAGGGAATTTTCCCTTTTTCAGGGAATTTTCGACAGTCATTTTGGACGAAAGGGAAAAAGGGAATCTTCGCGATATTGCAGGGAATTTTGAAGGGGCGGCGATTTTTTTTTCATAACGATCAAAAGACTGTGGACATGAGGCTTTCGCATGTCGCAATCGTTTCTGGCGCATGTAGCGCGCCAAACCACAGCCTCTAAGGTTCGTTTTTAAAGACCTTAGTCTTTCTTGGGATAATTCAACGCAGAAACATTGATGACATTGATTTGACTGACTACTCGTTTGTGTGGCCAGGGATTCAGCTACCCGGCGAAAATTTAAGCCCGTGCTCAAAACCCGCCCATGTTGATACGGTGAATCTGTTCATACTTATGAACATTTTCAATCAAAAAAGCAAATATTACGCATATTTGAGGCGCAATATCAATACGTACGTATTCGGCAGTGTGTGTGTTTATTTAGAAAATGCATAGATACGTAATGCTAAACACCGCAGAGTTTATTACGCTGCGCTGACCATGCGACGGTATGAAAGAAAAAGTGGATATTTCCTACGCTTCGCTAAAACGACATGATGCGGTTACCTACCAGTAGCTTTACTTTGTTCTTTACGGTAGTTTGCAGAACCGTTCCTAATCAAGTCAATAAAATGTTAAATACCACCACAAAAGTTTGTTTTATTTCACAATATTTAGTCACCATTATTGAAAAGATGACGTGCTTTTTTGTACAAAGTGTGGTGCATATAGATACACAGCGTCTGCTAGGCACATTAATGTACGCCACGTCACTCAGTAAACAAAATAATAAAAAAATAATAAACTTTTCTTCTTATGCAGTGGCCGTGTGCATGAGCATGTACTGCATTCCTTCCGCAACGTTGGCAATAAAGCATCGTTTTTCGTTCGTTCGTCCACTTCACTTGTGCACCTATATATATATATATATATATATATATATATATATATATATATAAGCTTTTTTGTGCAGGGAAATATGCCGGGATTGTTGGCGATGTATGCGGGGGAAAAATGCCGGAAAATAGGGAATTTTCGGGCCTCGGAAAGGGAATTCTTCTGTCCAGGACGGAACATCACTGCCTGGAGGTGGTGCGGAGGCACGCCAAGTTTGGAAGACATATTTTTTTTGCCTAAATCAAGTAACAAGTTGCGAATGGAAGTTGTTGAGGCCTATTTTATTAACAAAAAATCTGACAAATGCGTAATCACGCCTTGTTTGACTTTGCTCCAAAAAAGAGTTTGAATTTTTAGATGGCTTAGTCTGAATGACACACAGTGTCCCGGGTTTTTATTTCCTGTGAAGAGGTTTATTGGCGGTCCAAGCACGTTGTAGTAATCGGTGACGAGGCAGCGAGGGGGAACCGTCCAGAGAGAGACAGCAGCGATCAGAGCTCGAGCAAAGCGAGCCGAGCTTTGTCGATAGTGCTGGACGGAGGCGCATCTTCTTCTTCACAATCCGCCCCCCGCTGAGAGAGAGCCATCCTGGCGACCTAAGATGTCCCAGGCAAAGACTCATGATATGGCTTGAGGCGGGAAAGATGGTCAATGTCCCGTCCACGGCGGCGCATGTCATCCGATCGAGAAACTGGCTCGATAAGAAAATTAACCGCAGAGGTTTGCTCCAAGACAGTGAAATGGCCTTCGTACGTTGGAACAAGCTTTGAAGACAGTCCTGGAGTTTGATAGGGGACAGACAGCCATACAAGAGACCCTGGGTCATAGCTAGGATCTGAAAGTGAGGTGCTGTGGTTTTCTTTCTGTCGTTGCTGCTCTTGAGATGTAAACGTGCCGGCAAGCTGGCGGTACTTTTCGGCTTGTCGAGCAGCTTTGGAGACGGATGGACACACGGAAGCATCAGGACGGTAGGGAAGTAGAGTGTCGATAGTATGTGAAGGCTCCCGTCTGTAAAGGAGAAAGAAAGGTGAAAATCCCGTTGTTGTTTGTATCGCGGTGTTGTATGCGAATGTTCCATATGGGAGAACTCGGTCCCAGTTACCATGGTCAGGTGCGACGTACATCGACATGATATCACCCAGCGTGCGGTCAAACCGTTCCGTGAGCCCATTAGTCTGCGGGTGGTTGGCTGTGGTGGCCCGATGAATGATATGGCATTCCGAATGCAGAGCTTCGACGACCTCGGAGAGGAAAGCGCGGCCTCTGTCACTAAGGAGTTCTCGACGTGCGCCATGCCGGAGGAAGAAGCAATGCAAAATGAAAGGGGCGACATCACGAGCTGTAGCACTCGGCAGAGCGGCAGTTTCGGCGTAGCGTGTCAGGTGGTCGACAGCAACTATAATCCACCGATTGCCATCTGGTGCCATGTCGAGGGGGGCCGTAGAGGTCAGGGTTGCCGTTGGGTGGACATGAAAAGGCGCCAGAGCTCACGCCAAAAGCAGTCAAAGTAATGTCATTTGATATTATCGCCGAATGTCTAGCTAAATAGAGCAGAATATATATTATCAACAGAGGCTTTACTATTGACGAACAAATAAAACCATTTTGAAACCATTGACCAGTTATCTGGCCAAATAAACGTACAGATATCTGCCATTATATCAGTGCGCTCTCTGTGTTATTGTAATCATCCTTTTTTTATTTTTTGGAATTCGTGATGTTGTAGAACCGTAGTGCGCTTTTCCTTTTCTTTTCTTTTTTTCTTTTTCTCTTTTTTTGGCCTATTTTTCCTTGTTTGTCAATTGTTTCATTGTATAAAATTTCAATTTTTGCTTGACTGCATTACTTTATACATATTACCTCCTGTGATTGAATCCTTATTCTATTTTTCATCTTTGTTAGTGTTGTGAGTTCTTTTTGTTACGAGGACTGACGTAACTAAATATTCACTTTGTAATGCACTGTTCCTTATGTCATTTTGCGCTTGAATGCGGTTCACACATATCGTAATTTGATGGCACCACTAAAGTTCATTTTTCGTGCTGCCCCCCTTACACAATGCCTCAACGGAGGCCTGTAAGGTATTTTTAAATGAATAAATAAATAAATAAATAAAAAGTAAAACCACAAGCTTAAAAAAGAGCCATGGCGCCAACTGGAAAATTTCCTCGCCAACGGGGTCCAAAAGTAGCCAACTTGGCGCAAAGTAGCCACCAACAGAGCTCCACGCCGACGCGTTAAAATGGCTTGGCAGGGCTACTTCTTCACGGACAAAGTGTCGGACCTCCTGATGCAATGTGGAATGGTCAGGCATGGTGGCAAGACTGCACAGGGACTCGGAGCTCCGCGGAGGCTGCTGTATAAGGGCGCGTTCCTTCTTCAACTCATCGTAGCTCTGACAGAGGCTGACGACTTCTGAAACTGTTAGCAGATTCCTAGCCATGAGCATGTGGAATGCGCTGTCGTCAATGCCCTTCAGAATTTGCTTAATCTTGTCAGCTTCGGGCATGGTGTCGTCGATACGCCTACGAAGGTCGACAACATCCTCAATATAGCTCGTGAAGCCTTCTCCAGTCTGCTGTGCGCGGACGCGCAAGCGCTGCTTGCGGACAGCCGGCCGACCGAACACTTCAGAGGAGGATGTCTTGAAGAGAGACCATGTGGGGATGTCGTGTTTGTGGTTGTTGTACCACTATTCGCGACGCCAGTAAGATAACATATGACGTGGCCTAGCTTACCGGTGTCATCCCGCTTATCATGCGCGCTCACAGTTCGTAGTGGTCAAGCCAGTCTTCCACGTCGCTCTCATCTGCACGGCTGAAGACCTTTGGGGCGCTTAGCCGAGGAATCCCGGTGCAAGTGACAGACTGGGGCGAAGGCGCCGGTAGGTTGGCGTTGTCGGTTATGATGGGCAGAAGCGTCTGCTTTCGCAGCTCCAGGGTCTAGCGACGGGGCTGTTCAGGACCCGCCACCAATTGTGAAGATGTTTATTGGTGGTCCAAGGACGTTGTAGTAATGGGGCGACGAGGCAGCGAGAGAGAGACAGCAGCGATCAGACCTCGAGCCAAGCGAGCCGAGCGTTGTCGATTGTGCTGGACCACGGCGCATCTTCTTCACATTCCAATAATTTGTTTCGTATCTGCGTTGTGGTTCTTGGTTGTATTTTTGGACCGTATCATGATCATGCTTCAATGAAAGATATCCCCAGGGGAGGGCGTGTTGGTAATCTGCCTCGATGGGGCGTATAGAGAGCACGTGATGAGATTTGTGTATATATAGGTTCACTTTGACGTTCAGTAATAAAGTTGGTAGTTTGCACTCATCGTGTAGCGTCTCATCTGTGGTCCGTGCTTTTCAGCGTATCCATGAATCCTTTCTTTCTATTTTCTTGTTACCGGACCATTACACGTGTAACTGCTGCCTTGCGCAGACCACGTCGAATGACAGGGAACCACCTAGATAAACTTAGAACGTTCAGGTGTGATTACGCGCACAGCGCGAACATTACAGTTTCTTGTGGAACTTGTGTGGCTGCTAGCGATAACGCTGGAATATTACATGGTGCATGTATAAATGCCGACGCGCGTCACCCCTTGGCAGCTTATCGAGAGCCGACGTTGTGTACGCCGCTATCACTGTATCAGTACACAGCGTGCATTGCTTGCTGTAGTTTGGCTTTCGGTTTCCCGGCCAAAAGTTCGGCCTAATAAAGAGTTTCACCTTGAAGACGCCGACTTCTTCCTTCGCAACGTCACGACCACGAGACAATATTATCACGTGGTCGTAACGTTGACGAAGGGTACAGTCGATGTCCTCAAGGCGAAACACTTTATTTGGCCGAACATGTGGCCGTGAAAACGGAAAGTCAGGTTACACTAATACACACTGGCACTGATAGCGGCGAACAGAGCGTCGGCCGTCGATCAACTGAACAACGTTTTTATAACTCACGCGTCGAACATTCCAGCCTTATCACTATTCATCGCGCAAGCTCTGGAATAATCTTGAGTGTTAGCATCTTGCGTGCAATCTTAACAGAATGATCTACTACAAGCGAGAAGCTTCTGCAACAATAAGGCGCGGTCTGCCCCGAGTACTGCTGATAGCCTTTGTGGGCGGAAAGCGAATACAGTAAACGAAACGCGCGTGGCAATGCCCCCTCTGAAAAGGCATCGTCCCGATGCTTAGAACAGAACACATGGTAAAAATACAGGCAACACTAAATAAAGACAATAAATCAAGAACGTTCAATAAACAATACCCACAAGCAAAAAAGGTCAATGAAAGTGTTGTGTCCCAAGCGCACCTTTGTTCCCGAGCGAGCCCCCGAACGTCTTGAGTGAAGCGGTACACCATTCCTGCGGACGTCCGGTTGTCGACTCCTTCCCTCTCCCCCGCTCGTTACAAACGAGTAACCGCGCGTTTTCCCCGGCAGTTCGGCTGCCGCCTCCAAGTAGGAATAAACACGTTTTTAACCGTTCCTGCATGTCTATGCTTTTGAGGCTACCGCGCCCCGCGCGTACGTCTCTGGGCCGACGACACATCCGGACATAACAGTGGCGACGAGGAAGTGGATTTGGACCTGCGCTACGCAACGCTTTTGACAAGCTACAAGTCATGGCTACGCACGGGCTTCAAAATCGGCTACCCGAATTCAACGGCTCATCATGGTCATCGTGGTTTGGACGCCTCCAATTTTACTTCGAGGCTAACAACATCACTGATGCAGCAATGAAGAGAGCCAACCTGCTAACCCTGTGCGGGGAGCATACATACGACACAGTCTGTGCCCTGATTCAGCCACGCACTCCAGCAACCGTAGACTACGACGACATCGTAGCTGCGCTACAGAAGCACTACGACCCAAGACAATCAGAGGTCTACAGCCGAGCCCGCTTCCAACGCGAGACCAACTGGAAGGCGAAACAGTGAGCGAATATGTGGCGGCACTCAAAAAGCTCGCTGCTGACTGTAATTTCGGCCCGTCGACCTTGACAACTTCAGCTACTGCGCAGGAGGGAGGATCGACGGCCACACCTGCTAACACTACTATGCTCCCCCTTGGACGTTATGTTGCGGGACCGTTTTGTGTGCGGACTGCGCGATGAAGGTCTCCAACAACGCCTGTTCGCGGAGACGAGTCTGACCTTCTCCAAAGCATATGACATCGCCCAGCGAGCGGAGAACGCCGATCACCAGCAGAGGGATATTCGACGGAACGTCGAACCGGTACATCACACCAGTCAGCAGTCAGGCCATTCCACGTCTACGCCTAATGGAAGGAAAAAAACACAGCGCTGTTGGCGATGCGATGACATGCACGATCCCCAGGTATGCCGATTCAAAACAGCCACTTGCAACTTTTGCCAAAAACTGGGACACATTGAAAAGGCATGCATCACCAAGCGCAAACAGCTCCGGCCGAAGAATTCAGTGCAACGGAACAAGAATGTCGAGGCACAAGAGGGCCAGATGTCAGTTAACACGAGCACACCACGGACGTCATCGGCACTGTATGATCTAAACGCCGTTGTGAACCTCGGCACGAGACCAAAGATTACCACAGAAATCATGGTACACCAACGCCCCATCAGGTTTGAGGTGGATTCCGGAGCAGCGTGTACGCTCATCAGCGAGGACACCTTTCGCGCCACTTGGCATGAGAACGCGCCAGCTCTCCAGAAAGACGACACGCAGCTGAGAACGTGGTCCGGACATTCCCTTCCACTACTGGGCTGTGCCAACGTAGACGTGTACCACAACGGTCAGACCCATCAGCTACCACTGCTTGTCGTCCACGGCTCTGGATCAAGCCTGTTGGGACGAAATTGGTTCACCTCTCTTGGAGTGGTCATTGGCGGAGTTCACCACACACCCAGCTATCCGTCAGTGGAGCAGCTTCAAGAGAAGTACCAAGCGGTTTTCTCCGAAGAAATACCAGGAAACAACGGACCTCCAGTCACACTGGAACTGCGGGAGGATGCGACGCCTAAATTTTTGAAAGCTAGGCCGGTACCTTTTGCCCTACGAACGTCAGTCGAGAATGAGCTTGACCGACTGCAGCAACAAGGAATCATCGAACCGACGCAACATTCAGAATGGGCTACACCACTCGTTGTCGTCCGAAAGAAGAACGGTACCCTACGCCTCTGCGGAGACTACCGGAGCACTGTCAACCTTGCGACAAAAGCATCTTCCTACCCACTACCGACCCCCAGAGGAGGTTTTTAGCACGCTTCGTGGTGGAAGGATCTTCAGCACCTTGGACTTGACACAAGCCTACCAGCAACTGAAGGTGAGCGAACCAACGTCTGCACTGCTCACGATAAACACCATTAAGGGTCTCTACAAAGTCAAAAGGCTACCATTCGGCATAGCTGCAGCACCAGCAATCTTCCAGAAATTTATGGAGTCTACACTTAACGGGATCCCGGGAGTTTGCGTCTACTTGGACGATGTTATTGTCGGTGGCGCCTCCACTGAAGAGCACGCGGAGCGTTTGGAGCTCATCCTTGAAAGGCTATCAAATGCTAACTTGCGCATCAGCAAGGAAAAATGTGTGTTTGCGGTGCCTGAAGTGAAATTTCTTGGACATCAAATTGACGCGCACGGTATTCATCCTACTGAAGACAAAGTGCGAGCAATCACCGAAGCACGAGCGCCTACTAACAAGCAAGAGCTCCAGTCGTTCTTAGGGGCTATTAACGTTCTACGACCGGTTCTTAGAAGATCGAGCTACAGTGGCCAACGATCTGTACCAGCTACTCCAGAAAGAAGTCCCATGGAATTGGTCGCCACGCCACCAAAAAGCATTTGTTGCCCTTAAAGAACTACTTCGGAAGTCTACTGTTCTGCGACACTACGACGAAAGGAGACCCCTACTGCTAGCCTGCGACGCATCACCGTACAGGTGGGAGCAGTCCTCTCCCAAGCTGACGACCAGGGACGGGAAGCCCCGATTGCTTTCGCATCGCGCACCCTATCGCAGGCAGAGAGGAATTATTCCCAGCTAGATAAAGAGGGACTTGCCATCGTCTACGCAGCAGACCACTTCCGCCAGTACATTACCGGCAGAAGAGTGACATTCATTACAGATCATCGGCCCTTATTGGGTATCATGGGTCCCCAGAAGCCAATGCCACAGACATTGTAGCCGCGAATGACACGATGGTGCATCAAGATGTCGGCGTACGATTACGAACTCGTACATCGCACTGGTAAGAAACACCAGATCGCTGATGCACTAAGCCGCCTGCCGCTGGACACCACAATCGACGAACCACCCCCGCCAGGTGACATACTCATGTTCGAGGCGCTGCCGAACCCTCCACTAACAGCTGACACGGTAGCAGCATCAACGCAGGAGTGCACTGTCTTGAAGGAAGTCTACGCAGCTATACAAGAAGGCAAGGTGCAGAAGCTAAAGGGTGAACACTTCAACGCTTACCGCAAGCGAGCTACGGAGTTAAGCACTCATCGCGGCTGCATTACTTTGGGATCAAGAGTTGTGATTCCGGCAGCACTTCGCGAACAAGCCATGTCGCTTGTCCACGCAGGTCATCGAGGCATTGTTGCCATGAAGAAGTGTGCCAGAAGTTATATGTGGTGGCCTGGTATCGACCATGACATAGAATCAACAGTGCAAGATTGCCAGCCTTGTCAATGCAACCACAGAGCCCCACCAAGAGCCCCTATTCCTGAATGGGAAAGACCAGACACGCCTTGGCACACCCTGCACATTGATTTTGCTGGACCTATCGAAGGGTGTTCATTCCTGGTGGTTGTAGACGCATACACCAAGTGGCTTGAGGTAAAGCAAATCACTACAACAACATCGGCAGCAGTTATTGACACTCTCCGGTCGTTGTTTGCAACGTTCGGCCTACCACGCAAGGTAGTCTCGGACAACGGCACTCCGTTTGTGTCCACGCAGATTCTCAAGTTTTACAGCGACAACGGCGTCTCTTCTGTGACATCAGCCCCTTACCACCCAGCGACGAACGGACAAGCCGAGCGCTACGTGGCAGAACTTAAACGCGCCCTTACTAAAGATCAGACTGGGACAATGCAACGCCGCATCGTGCGATTTCTCTTCAGGCAGCACAACACTGTTCAAAACACCACAGGGCAAACGCCAGGAAGATTGATGTTCGGACGAGACATGACAACCCAGCTGACAGCAATTGTCCCGGAGTCCTCAGCGGAAACACCTTTGGGGGAAGAAAAGCTCCCACGTAGCAGGAGAATTGAAATGGGACAACGCATGTACGCACGCCAGTTCAACAGAAGACCCGGCTGGGTTGAAGCGACGGCACTTAAACGCATAGGTGTGCGGTCATGGCTCGTCGACATAGGCGGAAAGGCCACTCGCCGCCACCTTAATCAGCTACGTCGTTCAGGTAATTTGCCAAGGGAGGCTCCCTTTCAAGCAAGCACCCCGACGGAAGGTTCGTCCCACTTAGCCTGGCATCTCGCACCAGATGAATCGGCGCCGCCGCCGGCCGGCCCTGAACGGGAAGAAAATGACACCCAGCAAGCGGAGGCTCCTCTTGTTTATGCGCCCAGAGCGTCCACGCGCCCACGGCGACCCCCAGATCGCTTCCAAGCGACAATCTAAGGAGGGAGGAGATGTGTCCCAAGCGCACCTTTGTTCCCGAGCGAGCCCCCGAACGTCTTGAGTGAAGCGGTACACCGTTCCTGCGGACGTCCGGTTGTCGACTCCTTCCGTCTCCCCCGCTCGTTACAAACGAGTCACCGCGCGTTTTCCCCGGCAGTTCGGCTGCCGCCTCCAAGTAGGAATAAACACGTTTTTAACCGTTCCTGCCTGTCTATGCTTTTTGAGGCTACCGCGCCCCGCGCGTACGTCTCTGGGCCGACGACACATCCGGACATAAAAGAAAGAAAAAAAAAACACAGCATATCCGCGGAGTGAATGATGATGAGTGGGCGAAGCTCCTGGGGTACATCATCATAGACGTGATGGTGGTTGGTTGCATGTGGTCAAACGATGTGCATGTGAGACCATATCGCGATGCCATGTGTTGTATGGCATCGCGATCGTCATCGTCATCACGGCACACCACATTCCATCTGGTGTGCCGTGATGGCAGCGTCATCGTCATCACGCAGGTGGCTGCTGCGTACTACAAACTACAAGGGACGCACGACGCACGGCATAAGGAGCTTCGCCCCTCGCGATACCATGTGTTGTATGGCATCGCGAGCTTCTGTTTTAGGAAGGGCTTCAGGTGTTGCGATGGGACATCCATGGGTGTAACGGCAGCGTTTTCGTGGGTTTATCCACCTAGCTGATCCGCCAACACGTTCCCCCTCGATCTCGCAGTGCCCTGGCACCCACCATACAACATGTTGTTTTAGTGCGTAGATAGTGCATAAGATTGAGCAGAGAGAGATGAGGATAGGATTGGTATGTTTTTTCAACGTTGTCAAAGCTTTTACCACACTTAGAGAATCTGTGTTTATAACTGCCTTTTGTAGTTTTGATTGTTTAATGTGTTTAACGGCCGCAAGTATCGCATACGCTTCCGCTGTGAAAATGCTTGTGTTGGGATGCGGAACGCCGGCATCCAAAAAGGATGGTCCGACCGCTGCGTAGGACACACCAGTTTGAGTGTTTGATGCATCGGTAAAGAATTCAGGGTAGGAGTACTTGTGCTGTGATTCGATGAAGTGTGTCCGGATATGTGCAACAGGCGTGTGCTTAGTAACCTCCACGAACGATACATCGCCAGAATGAATGCTTAAGTAGGAATGACGAAGATCCTAGTGTGATGACGAAGAGCGGCAACGGGCTCGGGCGGTGGCTGGAGGAAGAGAAGAAAGACGAAGGGGAGAATAAGAACAGCCGGCCTACTGAACAGGCGTTGTCTCTTGTTCCTCTGTCTAGTTCATGACAATGGCGCAGTCGCGAAACACAGAGCCATCAGAAGACGTCCACGAGCCTCCTTCTATCATCCTTCGAAGCGGACGAGTGCTTTCGGACTCGCAGTCACAACCTTCCGCGGACGGCGTCCAGGCCTCCACGGCGGCTCAACCACAAGGCTGCGACTCTGAAATGACCCGGTTCTTGGACGTGTTGACTCAACACATCGTCAACCGTGCGAGCAGTTCCACTTCCGGGTATGGATGCGCTCCACTTGTGCCGCTCTCTGAGTCTGCCATTCCGGAATTTCACGGATTTCAAGACGATCCCACCACCTGGGTCGCGACCGTTGACTCTGTAGCCGCGAAATACTCTTGGCCAGAGTCTACCAAGAAATCCGTCGCGGAAGGGCGCCTCCGAGGAGCTGCAGAATCCTGGCATCGTTTCCAGGGAAGCAAGTATGCCTCATGGACAACTTGGAGCGCGGCCCTCACGTCCACATTTGCACCACTTCCGGGCGCCTATGACGCTCGCTTCATGGAGATGCGGTCGCGCAGGCAAGCTCGAACGGAAGACATTGCCGCATATACCTGCGACAAATTACGCCTCCTGCAAGCTTGCGACATGGCCTGGCCCTCTCCAGCAGCCAGACAGTATGTCGTCGATGGGATTTACGATCCGACGCACGCGGCCATACTGTCCGTGCAGACAGCCCAACAGGACATCCAGGCTTTCCTCCGACAGGCAGCAGAGTTGCAAGAAACTGCTAGACGCCGCCTTCCTACAGTCTCGCCACAGGAAACCGCGACCACGCGACGCGGATGCTTTTCGTGCGGGTGCTACGGGCATGGCTACAAGGACTGCCCACAAGCGCCGCGTCAAGCCATTCAGTTCCAGACGCGACCACTTCCAACAGTTCGGGTCCGCGTTGAGGGCATCGGGGAACTCACGGCGCTAGTGGATACTGGAGCCCAGCGAACAGCACTGCTTCGACGGCACGCCCCAGTCACCCTCCAGCCTTGGACCGAGCCGCCTCTACGCGGCCTCGGGGGCAGCGTGTTCCCTGTGGGCGCTGTGGACCTGCAGCTACACACCGAGGCCGGGAGCAAGTTACTTGCCGCCGTTCCCGTCTTCGAGGATTTACCTGCCGACTTGGTTCTCGGAGCGGACTACATCCTCTCTGGTCAAGTGCAACTCACCATAGATGGCGATGGCGTCAACCTCCGCAGCCTGACCCCGAGTGGTTCTTCGGACCAAAGCTCCCAAGGTGAGCCAGCAACGCTGCACACAATTTCAGCCGTACTCGAAAGCCACAAAGCACTCTTTGCCGATAGTCCGGCGCAGCTTCCCGGCACTAGCATACTTAAACATCATATACCAACTGACAATCATCCGCCGGTGTCGGTGCCGTTACGGCGATATGCGGAAAGAGAGCGGGCCGTGATAGCCGAACAAGTAGAAGAAATGCTAGCCGCTAAGGTAATCCGTCCATCTTGTAGTCCATGGGCTGCACCTGTCGTTTTAGTCCTCAAAAAGAATGGCGGTCTGCGATTTTGTGTGGACTACAGGGAGCTGAATAAACACACCATACCGGACTCATACCCGCTACCGCGTATTGACGACGCTATTGACACCATACGAAATTCCAGATTCTTTTCATCTCTCGATTTGAAAGCGGGGTATTGGCAAATCAACGTCGCCGAAGAGGATACGTGCAAGACGGCTTTCCGTACGCCTTCTGGCTTGTACGAGTTCAACCGTATGCCTTTCGGGCTGCGCACGGCTCCAAGTACATTCCAGCGGGCCATGAATACAGTACTTGGTTCGCTGAAAGACCGCGCCTGCGTTGTGTACCTCGACGACATCCTTGTTATCGGGGTAACAGAAGAAGAACACCTGCAAAATCTCGACAAAGTTCTGGAGCGGTTGCATGACGCGGGATTCCGTCTTAACCGAGAAAAATGTCAGTTTGGCTTGACGACAATATCCTATCTCGGTTATACCATATCCCAGGATGGCGTGCAGCCCCTTCCTGAAAGAATTCAAGCTGTGACCAACTACCCGGTGCCAACGTGCATTAAACAGCTGCAGGTATTCCTCGGAATCGCGTCATACTTGCGAAAGTTTGTCCCCAACTTTGCGTCAACAGCTGCCCCGCTCACGGACCTGTTAAGGAAGGGGACGCAATTTCAATGGGGCCCATCGCAGGACGACGCCTTCCGGACCCTTAAACATCAGCTGACACATAGCCCTGTTCTGTGCCACTTCAATGAAGAATGGGCGACAGAGGTGCACACCGATGCAAGTCAAGTTGGTATAGGGGCTGTTCTGATCCAGCGTGACCCGCACGGACATGAGCACGTCGTCGCCTACGCCAGCCGCAAACTGTCTGACGCGGAGCGCCATTACCACTCCAACGAACTAGAGTGCCTGGCTGTCGTCTGGAGCGTTGACGAGAAGTTCCGTCACTACCTGTTCGGCCGACAATTCACTGTCGTAACGGATAACTCAGCCGTGGCGTGGATGTTCGCTAAACAGCACCTCAAACACAAGTTTGCACGGTGGATAGTTCGGCTGCAGGATTACACTTACAACATCCGTCACCGCGCAGGAATTCAAAACCAGGTTGCGGATGCCTTATCGCGAAACCCAACAGAGGAACGCCCCCTGCAAATTCGCGAAGACTGGATAATGTTCTCCCAGCAAGAAGTTTCGACTGCGCAACGCGTCGACAAAGATTTAGCCGCCATTATGAAGTCCATATCCGACACCGGACTCAACGCCAAATTT
Source organism: Rhipicephalus appendiculatus (assembly GCA_030522465.1). Classification (NCBI taxonomy): domain Eukaryota; kingdom Metazoa; phylum Arthropoda; class Arachnida; order Ixodida; family Ixodidae; genus Rhipicephalus; species Rhipicephalus appendiculatus. The sequence goes on along the minus strand of JALIZH010015372.1, from coordinate 55,848 downwards.
GCTTTACGCGAAGACACGCTGTATCGTCGTCGTTGGGTCGACAAGCAAGAGGAACGCCACCTTCTGGTCATTCCTACCTCCTTACGTTCTAGTGTTCTGCGTGCCATCCACGACACACCCGAAGGAGGGCACAACGGCTACCGAGCAACTTTGCGCAAAACGCAAGAGCGCTTTTGGTGGCCGCGAATGGACAGGAATGTGCGTTCGTATGTCGCAACCTGTAACGTGTGCCAACAACACAAACGGTGTCCGGGCTGTCAACCTGGATTACTTACACCTGTTACGCCTCCGGAGACAATCTTTCACACTGTGGGAATCGACCACATCGGGCCTTTCCCAACATCGGCAGCGGGTAACAAGTATATTGTAGTAGCCGTGGACTACTTGTCAAGATATATAGAGGTCGCTGCCGTACCTTCCCTTGCCGCCAGCTGCGTCATAAACTTTCTACGTGACCGCTTCGAATGGAGACACGGCCTCCCTAAGAGACTCATCTCCGACAGGTCGACCACTTTCCGCAGCCGCGAGCTCCGTGCCTAGCTTCGGCAAGCGGGAGTTGAGCATCATTTTGCGGCCGCCTACCATCCGCAAGCGAACGGCTTGACAGAGAGGTCGAACCAGACCCTACAAGCTCGACTCGCACCGTACTGCAAGAACAACAAGCCCCGCGAGGCCGACTGGGAAGAACATCTCAAAGCGGCTGCATATGCAGTTAACACGGCGTTGCAGAGTTCAGCCGGGACCTCCCCATACGAAATCGTCTACGGCCAACTACCAAAACTTGGCGCTACACTCCCCTTGGACACGCCTGTGCAAGCTGGACGTCCTGTTACACGAGGGACACATTGCCTCAAAATACGAACCGAGGCGCGCAAGAAGATAGTGCATGCCCAGCAGGCGCAAAAGCGACACTACGACCGCCGCCACCGTCGGGCACCGCCATACCATATCGGCGATGAGGCGTGGGTGCAGCGAGGTACACCGTCGCCTTCAAAAAAACTATGCGCGAAGTTCGAAGGGCCCTTTGTTATTACTGAGCAACTGGGCGAGAACACCTGGCGATTGAGGTCCGCGGATTCTGACTCGCGCGCACACAAAAGGAGGCGAAACAACTTTGCGGTGCATGTGTCGCGCATGAAGAATTGTGTTCGTAGAGACATCTGAATTGCCGTTATCTGTTTTTCTTTCAGATGTACTCTTTTCGCAGCGTGGCCGAGTGTGATGACGAAGAGCGGCAACGGGCTCGGGCGGTGGCTGGAGGAAGAGAAGAAAGACGAAGGGGAGAATAAGAACAGCCGGCCTACTGAACAGGCGTTGTCTCTTGTTCCTCTGTCTAGTTCATGACACTAGGTTGGCTGTAGCTCCAGGTTGCGAGATGAGTGACTCGTTCCACACAGAAAGCTGAGGGAATTTGGCGGTTTTTTTGAGCAGTAAGAATCGCGGGCAGGCGGCGAAGCGGCTTCAAGGGGTGGTGTTCCTCGGACAGGGATGTCGGCGAAGCAAAAAGGCAGCGTCGAGACGGTCCATATCAGCACAGCCTGCACAAAGAGCAGTGTTGGCATGACTCTGTTTGATGCGGTGACGTGCCCCAAGAGGCGTCGGCGCAGTCGTGGCTTAAGTATGAATGACGAAGCTCCCGCGTTGGCTGTAGCACCAGGTTACCAGATGAGTGACTCGTTCCACACGGAAAGCAGCGGTAATTGGGTGGTTTTTTCAGCGGTAAGAATCCCGGGCAGGCGGCGAAGCAGCTTGAACGGGCGGTGTTCCTCGGACTGCTGGATGTCGGCGAAGCAGAAAGGCAGCGTCGAGACGGTCCATATCAAACCAGCCTGCACAGGGAACGGTGTTGGCATGACCATGTTTGATGCGGTGACGTGCAACCATAAACACCACTGAACTTGAAACACCATTGCTGTAGAACTTGTAATACGCTACCACCGTGGCAGTTGCAGCTTATTGATTTCGATGTATATTTTCCGCATGTTACGAAGAACGCGCCTGCTCCACATATCATAGACACTTCACCGAACTACAGCACAAATAATATTACCCTGAATTATTTTCCGACGATGTGAAGTCTCACACTGCTGTGCGGTAGACAGTGGTTTGTCGATCCTTTTCAACTGGCGCCGTTTTGCACCCGAATACAAGCATCTTCGAAGCCGAGGCTTACGCGATATAAATGGCTAATAAACATGTAATAATAATAATAATAATAATAATAATAATAACAATAATAATAATAATAATAATAATAATACCATTTATTATTATTATTATTATTATCCTCATCATCAATACTCCGAAATCTTTGATGAAATGATATCGGAATACGAAAAGATGGAAACACATTACGTGTACTTCAGTTGTCTGGAAGGTTTGAACGAAGAAACTAGGGCTGGGAAGCGATATTCAGAAAAAGGAAAACATCTTTGACAGAGATCTATCTGGTTGGGCAAAAATTACACGAATAAAACAAACTCTCCAGTCACTTTTAGTCTATAGTCTTTGATAATAAAATTAAGAACTCGCCTTACGTTTCGAGGCACATTCGGTCTCTTCTTCAGTGGTGACTGTCTGGCCGGCTCCGAAGCTAGCGACTTTCCTTAGTGGTTGTCCCCCTCTCCACTATCGTTCTTCCCGCCCTTCTTTTTTTGCATTGTTTTTTTCGATTGGTTCCGGAGACCATGCACAACACACTCGATAGGGTCCCAGTTGAACGGTGAATATTTCCAGGTGTCGTTTGCATATGCCAAGACTCTCAAGAATTGCTTTTTGTGCGGCTACCTTCAGTTACGATGACCTGGGCGGCTTCGAAGTTGACGCGATGGTTCATATTGCCACGCGCTATTCTTATTTTCACTTTTGTTGTATTCGGTTTTCGCCCACAAAGACCGTCAGCAAAGCTCAACTCAAACCGTGCCTTACTGTTCTACAACCTTCGCGATTATTGCAGATCGGTTTGTTACGATTGCGCGCAAGACGCGACCACTCGAGATTATTCCAGAGCGTGCGCGATGACCAGTGATAAGGCTAGAATGTTCGACGCGTGATGCATAAAAGCCGGCGCGCTCCAACGATGTTCAGTTGATCGACGGCCGAAGCTCTGTTCGCCGCTATCAGTGCGAGCGTGTATTGCTGTAATCCCACTTTCCGTTTACCGGCCACAAGTTCGGCCGAATAAACAGTTTCATCTTGGGCACGTCGCCTGCTGCCTTCGTCGACGTCACGACCACGTGACATCTGGTGGAGGTGCTGCATCGTTCATGTACCAGACGCCCCCGTCAAGCCGTGAACCCAGCCCCAGTCGTGAAGGAGACGCCGACACCAACCACGACCAGCGAGTTAGCCGTAGGCAGCAAGGTCTACAACCGTAGTACGGCCCTCTACCCGTCAAGACTCGCAAGACCAAGACCATGACCACGACTGCGGCAACGATGACAGCCCCTGCGCCGCCTTCCGCGATCGTAATGCAGCCGCCAAGGGAGCCGCCAATCTTTCGGGGATCATCATGTGAAGACCCAGAAACGTGGCTCGAGTCGTACGAGAGGACTGCGGCCGTCAACAACGGGGGACGTCAACGACAAGTTGCGCTTTGTGTACTTCGCGTTGGAAGACAGCGCCAGGACCTGGTATGAGAACAGGGAGTTTACCTTGACAACCTGGGACGTCTTCCGGACCAGCTTCCTGGCAGCGTTCGCAAGCGTCGTACGCAAAAGAAAGGGCCGCCGCTTTACTAGAAACACGGGTCCAGCTCCCGAACGAAAACGTGACAATCTTCACCGAGGAGATGACCCGACTTTTCCGACACACCGACCCTGACATACATGACCGAGGAGAAGAAGGTCCGTTTCCTCATGCGAGGGGTCAAGCAGGAGCTCTTCGCGGGACTGATGAGGAACCCACCCAAGTCCGTCCAGGAATTCCTGACAGAGGCAACCACAATCGAGCAGACACTGGAGATGCGCACCCGGCAATTCAATCGCCGCTCGACGCCAGGCTGCGCCGGCATTCAATCCCTCTGCTCAGACGACCTGCGCGAGCCCATAAGGGCCGTAGTGCGCGAGGAGCTTCGCCGCATGTTCCCGTCATCCCAGCCGCAAGTTTCCTCGATCGCAGATATTGTTCGAGAGGAAATCCAGCAGTCGTTGGGTGCCCCTGAACCGCGACAGCCTCAGCCGCAAGCCATGAGCTACGCTGCTGCAGCCCGACGCTACACTCCCGCTCCACGCCCACGTCAAGACACCGCGCCGCCGCAGTACCGCCACCAGACACCGCCCCCAACACCACCGGCGCCATACCGCCCACCTGCCAGCCAGCGCTACCCTCCGAGGAAGACCGACGTTTGCGCGCCCCTGACCACCGCCCGCTATGCTACCACTGCAGTGAAGCCGGGCACACGTACCGCCGCTGCCAGTACCGGGAGATGGGACGGCGTGGTTTCGCCGTAAACGCGCCGCGTCCGCAGCCCGGCGAACGACCTCGTGACATCGCCGACTACCTCACAGGAGCGCAGTGGATACCCCGACGAGCTTCCCGTTCGCCGTCACCAGGCCGCTATACCTCACCTCATCGCAGGCAGTACACCAGTCCGGCTCGGGGCCGATCTCCGAGCCCTTACCCGGAAAACTAAGGGCAGCAACCGATGGAGGTGCGGTTGCTGTACGTCGAACTACCGAAGCCACGCGCCACGCGCTATTCTTATTTTCACTTTTGTTGTATTCCGTTTTCGCCCACAAAGACCGTCAGCAAAGCTCAACTCAAACCGTGCCTTATTGTTCTACAACCTTCGCGATTATTGTAGATCGCTTTGTTACGATTGCGCGCAAGACGCGACCACTCGAGATTATTCCAGTGCGTGCGCAATGACCAGCGATAAGGCTAGAATGTTCGACGCGTGATGCATAAAAGCCGGCGCGCTCCAACGATGTTCAGTTGATCGACGGCCGAAGCTCTGTTCGCCGCTATCAGTGCCAGCGTGTATTGCTGTAATCCCACTTTCCGTTTACCGGCCACAAGTTCGGCCTAATAAACAGTTTCATCTTGGGCACGTCGCCTGCTGCCTTCGTCGACGTCACGACCACGTGACAATATTTTCGCTATGTTCTCCGAGAGTGTTTCGTGCAGCGTTGAAGCTACGTACGTTGTTTCGGTGTTTCCGCATTCTTACCGGAAAGTTTTTAAATGCGAAGCATTTCTTGGCGAACTTCGGCGACTTTGAGCGTATCTATCTATCTATCTATCTATCTATCTATCTATCTATCTATCTATCTATCTATCTATCTATCTATCTATCTATCTATCTATCTAGCTGCCTACGACTTTGTGCTCTCCTGGCCGTATCGTTAATTGGATTTATACCAAAATTGGTATGGTATAACATGACTGTATGACAAACATGAATCACTGCTCATGTCATGGAAATCATGACTAACTTGTCATGAAAAGTATGATTTACACGCCATGGCCGTAGAGCTGCTGAGGCCGTTTTCTTAAGTTGATATATCGAACAGTTGGTACGATTAGACATTTCTGCATGACAAACACTAATGACAGGTGGTAATATGACAATCATAACCTGCATGTCATGTACAACATGATTTACATGCCACACTTATGGCGCGCTGACGGCCGTTTCGCTAGCTTGATATACACCAAATTTGGTATTGCGTGACGTGACTGTATGACCAACATAAATGCCAAGTGGTCATATGGAAACCATGACATGTCATGTGCAATACATGCCACGCTCAACGCACGCTCGCGGCCGTTTCGCTAGCTTGATATACGCCAAATTTGCTATGGAGTGACGTGATTGTGTGACGAGCATAAATGTTTAGTGGTGGTATGGAAATGATGATATGGTATGTGCAACATGACTTTCATGCCACGCTCATGACACCCTCGTGGCCGTTTCGCTAGCTTGATATACACCAAATTTGGTATTAAGCTACGGGGTTATATCACGAGCATAAATGACAAGCGGTAATATGGAAATCATGACATGTCATGTGCAACATGACTTGAATGCCACGCTCATGACACTCTCGGGCCGTGTCGCTAGCTTGATATACACCAAATTTGGTATTGAGTGACGTGACTGTATGACGAGCATAAATGACAAGTGGTAATATGGAAATCATGACATGCCATGTACAAAATGTCTTGCATGCCACGCTCATGGCACTCTCGTGGCCGTTTCGCCTGCTTGATATACACCAAATTTGATAAGAAGTGACGTGATTGTATGAAGAGCGTAAATGGCAAGTGATCATATGGAAATCATGACATGTCACGTGCAACATGACTTGCATACCACGCTCAGGACGCTCTCGTGGCCGTTTCGCTAGCTTGATATAAACCAAATTTTTAAGGCGAAAGCCTTCAATGTGTCATGCTCACGTCCATCCGTCCGTCCGTCGGTGCGTCCGTGCCCTGGCACGGTGCCAGGCAGGGCGCCGGGGAGCGCAAACGGACACTGGTCGCTTTGGACTCAACAGCGTTCGCGCTTTGCTTGGGTAGCGTCGCTGTGCCCAGCATGTCCAATCATGCAAGGAGAGAGACGCGCGCATCGCGTTCGATTCTGACCGACCCCGTCCTAGTGGGCACAGGCGTTCGAGGAACACACTCGGCAATTTACAAAGTGTCCGCCAATTTAAGCGCTAGAACGCGGATGGCATCTGCACGATGCGCAAAGCGCGAGAATACGAACGCATGCTAAACGGAGGCAGATTGGTCTCGTGTCTCGCTGCGATTTGAGGTAAAAATGAAAAAGAGAAAGTACGCACACATTCGGTGTGCGCCATCCCAATGAGAGTGTAAAAAAAAGACATGGCGTAGTCAGTCGAATGGCCACAAGCTTTCGCCCAACACACTTTGGAATGTACAAAGTGTCCTTTTGAGCGACTTGATTGTATGACGAGCATAAATGAGAAGTGGTAATATGGAAATCATGACATGCCATGTGCAACATAACTTGCATGCCGCGCTCATGGCGTGCTCACGGCCGTTTCGCTAGCTCGCTATAAACCAAAGTTTGTAGTGCGGAATGTGACTGTATATTGAACATAAGTGCACGTGGTAAAATGAATATCTTAGCATGCCTGTCATCTGCAATACCATGGGCACGGTCATGGTGCGCTTGCGTCGAGTTCGCTAGTTTGATATACACGAAACTTGGCATTACGCGACGTGACTGTATGACGAACATAAATGACAGATCCTAACATGTAAATCATGACATGCATACTATGTACATCATTATTTGCTCCTTGCTGGCTGCTTCGCATTGCATCGATTCCCACAGTTCGTGGGATCTGCACTGCGGTTTTTGTCTTGCCGATGTAAGTGGCGTGGCAATCACTGCATGGAACCTCGTAGGGGAATATTTATTTTGGCAGCCGGTGTTTTGGCCGCGGCAGGAGTCGCCCAATGGTTCATGCGGGTTTGTGTGCCACCCGGATACCCTCCTTCCAAATACCCTCGCCAGTTGCTCGTTGATTCCCGAAATGTGCGAAACCGTGACGCGGTAGGGTTGTTCGGGGGGAGGGGGGCTTCATTGTTAGTGTCAGTCTACGCGGAAGAGGGCATGCGAGGGCAATTTCCCCCGGTCGTCACGCCACTGGCATACTCGGCGAATAAAGGTCTACGTGAGTCCATTATTCCTGAGGTCGGTAGTGGTCGCTTCTTCGTTTCTTCACTTTTCTTTTGAGCTGCAGATGGCCTTCGCGCAGTTCAGGAACGTCTTGACAACCGATGCCTTGTGGACGGTGATGTGGTTGGAGTTGAACTGTAGATATCGGCCAGTGTGCGTTGGTTTTCAGTAAACCAAAAAGTTCAAACGTCCTTCCAGCCCCCCTTCCCTCCCTTTTTTTCCCATCTGACTAGCACACCCAGAAAAGGAAGAACGTTGTTACTTTCACGCCCCATAGTGAATTGAATCGCCGGCTTGATTGAATTTAGTTTTAGTATTACAAACTATACACTAAAACTGGCTGGAGAGGTTGTTTTATTCGTATACTCAGAAAAGTATTCCGCAATATAGATATCGCAGTGCATAAACTGGAAGCTTAAAATAGAGATACTGAGGAACATTTGTCTTTCACGTCACTGGATATTTTGGAGATACTTTTTGGAAAATGACGCAAACGTGCACCGGAATACAGATAAAGAAACACTGATACAAGAATACCGATACACTGTTTTGTTATTTAGAGGATGTTCTCGGTCCGCAAATATATTTATTGTGCATAGCGTAACGCCAATATTGTTACATGCGTTTCGTATTTTCACTTTTACTGTATTCGGTGTTCGCCCACAAAGACTGTCAGCAATGCTCAGCGGAAACCGCGCCTCATTGTTGGAGAAGCTGCGTGATTATTGTAGATCGTTTTGTTAAGATTGCGCGCAAGACGCGAACACTCGAGCTTATTCCAGAGGTTGCACGACAACTAGTCATAAGGCTGGAACATTCGATGATACACGTATAAATGCCGACGCGCTTCACCCCTTGTCAGTTTTTCGACGACCGACGCTTTGTGCGCCGATATCAGTGTACAGCATGCATCGCTTGCTGTAATTTGAGTTCCCGTTTCGCGGCCACAAGTTCGGCCAAATAAAGAGTTTCACCATGAAGACACCGACTGCTGCCTTCGTCAACGAGAATGTCTGGCGTTAGTGTGGGCAGTAGAAAAATGTCACATCTTTTTATACGGAACGCACTTTATCGTGCAAACTGATCACCAACCGTCACGTGGCATCTGGGGTGCTCGTTCCTTCAAGTTCCAGACGCCCACGAGAAGCCGGGAACCAAGCCCACAGCCTGAAGAAGACACCCATGCTTCCGTGCGGCAGCGCACTAGCCGTATGTAGAGGGGACTGGACCCAGAATACGGGCTGCTTTCTGAAAAAAGCCATGCGCCCGCAAATCGCGACATTGACTGCAGAGACGATGACCGGTACCACCCCCGCCGGCACCGATCCTTCTCGGGCAGCCCAGGGAGCCACCGACTTTCAGGGGATCGTTGTTTGAAGACCCAGACAGCTGGCTGGAGACGTACGACCGAGTCGCCGCCTTCAACAGCTGGTACCTCGAAGAAAAACTCCACCACGTCTACTTCTACCTAGACGACACCGTGGGGACGTGGTTCGAGAACCGACAATCCATGCTACAAAACCTGGGATCTTTTTTCGGACGACGTTGCTAAGCACCTTCACGAGCGTCGTCCGCAAGGACCGTGCCGACCCTATCCTGGAGACACGTGTAGCTCCCCAATGAAAACATTGCGATCTACACGACGGTCGCCTAATTCACATCTGAAGCCTCGACAATCAAGAAAACACTCTAGATGTGGACACGGCAATACAACCGCAGCTTCTCGGCAACAAACTACGCCGACGTCCAAGCGCTAGGATCCGGCGACCTGCGTAAGACGATCCGAGCGATCGTGTAAGAGGAGCTGCGAAAATTTCTGCCTTCAGTACAGCCCCAAGTGGACTCCATCGCTGATGTGGTACGCCAAGAAATCCAGCAATCACTGGGCGTTCCTCAGCTTACAGAGCCGCAGCTGCAAGCCGTAAGTTATGCTGCTGCAGCCCGCCGTCACGCTCCTCCTCCATGCCCACGCCAAGACACCGCATCGCCGATGTACCGTCACGAGACTCCGCCGCCGCCGCCACCGCCGCCGCCGCCACCGTTGCCGCCACCACCCACTTGCCGGCCAGCGCAACGCTCCGAGGAAGACCGCCGTTTGGCGCAGCCCCGACCACCGTCCACTTTGCTACCGTTGAGGAGAAGCTGGTCACACCTACCGCCGCTACCCGTACCGCAAGATGGGACTTCGAGGTTTCGCCATCGACGCGCCTCGTCCACAGCGGGGTAAACGACCACGCGTCATTGCCGACTACCTCGCAGAAGTGCGGTGGGCGTCCCCGACGACATCCCGATTGCCGTCGCCGGGCCGCTACATGTCACCACAGCGCCGACAGTACGCCGGCCCTACTCAGGGCCTGTGATAAGTGAAGTGGGGTGGCCGTGTGCGAAGTGAAGTGTGAAGCGAAAGTGCAGCGGCGTAATCGTGTTTGAAGTGCGCGCCACCGAGAACATCGAAGAAGACGACGCAGTGCAATTAAGGCACGCGGTGGTGGGACACAGAAGCGGAAGGAGAAGAAGCTGGGCAGACGAGGGCTGGACGTCGAGGAACCAGGGCGCGGGAGCAGTGACCTGTCGGGTTGCGGACTCGAGGTCTCAGCAGGCTCCCACCTGGGGCCAAACCAGCCGTCCAAGCCCTTCGGGCCTAGCGTGGTTGAAACGTCGCCAGGACGTTCCCGCCAGGCAAGTCTGACGTCTACAGCAGCGAGCAACAACCAGCGTTCGAGGCCAGCATGGCAGACACCAGGCGTGCTCCAGGTCAACGACCTCTACCCTAAGCCGCGTTCATGGCTGCGGCTGGCACCGCACCCACCGTGCTAACCGAGCGTCGACCGTGCCCTCCCAGCGTCGACCATGTCCTCCCAGCGTTGAGCCTTCTCCGGGACTTGACCACCGCTTTGCTCTCCGGTGAACTTTACTATCTCGAACCTGTTATCTTTTGACTCTTTCTCTAGCATTCCCAGCTTATGTTCTAGTTTTTGCTATTTACTATTAGCCCTCTAGTTTCTTGTGTAAATACATTATTTCTATAAATGCATAAACGGCCTCGTTATTGTCCCGATGACGGTTAAGTCATCGCGATTCTTTCCACACAAACACCAGCGTCTCCTTTAGAGCTCTGTCTCGTCGTACAGCTCGTTACAGGGCCGTTCCGCGAGTCCGTAGCCGGAAAACTAAGGGCAGCAACCGATGGAGGTGCGGTTGCTGTACGACGAACTACCAAAGATGCTCCACCGGCGCCGACCACGACGCCTCGACAGAGTCCTAGGAGCACGCCGCAACCTGAATGGAGCCCAGACGGCGCAACTTCGTGACTGGAGGAAGAGCTAATGACACCACGTCGAAGCAGTGGAAGAAGCCGACGTAGCCGTGATCCGACGCCGCGACAAAATTGCAACGCAAGATGACGAACTAGCGACCTGGACATCCTCATCGACGGCTGATGTGATCAGGAGGGGCTGAGGTTGACACCCAGGCTCCGGCGACGAAGAACTCTCGCGACGCTTCTTGCTTATAAAAGAACACGCGTTTTATTGACATATTTACAAGCTTCACGAAACAAGGCGCCTTGGCATCACGAGAGAACAGAGCCATGACGCGAGACGAGAGGACCCTAAGGCCAGGGACTGCGCTCATTTTATAGCGGTGCGTGCACGCGCTTTTCGTCAAGCGTTTTTGCAGGACGCAGACTGCGTAGCAGCAACGCCGATGCGCATTCCCTGTACAGCACCAGGACACCTCTTGCGTTCCTGCAGAACGCGGAGCGCGTTTGGAAGTTACGGGAAAGCTCCTGTCGTATTTTTTAAGGCCTTAGGCCGCCGCCCCGCCGTCGCCATTGCCGTTGAAGCTCCCTGGCATGGTGCCAGCTGTGGCGTCTCCCCTTCATGCGGAAGGATAAATGTGCTTTATGAGCGATTGAACGCGGACGGCGTCTGTATAGTGGCTAGAGAGGGAGGGGTCAGCATCGGCTGGGCTGCGCCGTGTAAGTCAGTGCAGCACTTTCTCATGACGCCGTCAGGTGGCGCGTCGTCGTCTGCGAGAGCCTTTGCGCTACCCGAACTGCATGAACAGTGCTGGGGCGGATGCAAGAGGCTGCGAGCACGTTCGAACAGTCGCCGCGACGCGATGCATCCGCGCGTCCGGATCGCGCGGGCAGCGCGGGTGCGCAGTTATCGCGCGTCTGCAGAAACGCGTTCCTCGGCTGTTTGTACACACGTGCATCTATTCGCCGTTCAGTAGCCGCGCTAATGCGGTGGCGCTGCTGTCGGCTTCGCGAGCCCATTCGCGCCACCGAATCGTCATGAAAAAAATCACAGCATATGCACGAAGTGAATGATGGTGAGTGGGCGAACCTCGGAGGGTTCTTTCGGGTAACCGTGAATCCCCCCGTACATTGCCCACTGAACTTGCAAAGACGTGACAACACGTGTCACGTCTTTGCATGATCCTGGGTGTTCGATCGTGAGCTGGGCACGAGCGTCGCCGACTTGTTCCGGGCGCTCCCAGCCTCAGCGACAAGGCCAGTTCGCGTTCCACGACAGAGGAAGACAATGCCACCTACTCAGACGCCGAGGTCCACACCAGTGCTCGACGCAACGCCCTCGCCTCCGCATGCATCGCCACAGAATGCTGCTGTGAGTTGTGAAAGCCACGTGTCCTTGGCTATGGGTTGTGCCGCCGTGAGTACCGGAGCCGCCGCATGCTCCGCAGATACCGGCTGCCTTAGTTTTTGCATGCGACTCACACGAGCACTGTGGGCTGACTACCTCCTCTCTGGTGAAGTTCACCTCACCGGTGATCACGATGAAGTCCACCTCCGGTGCTCGACTCCGGGTACCGCGTCGGCCCGACAATCCCAATTATAACAGCACCATCCATCCTCTTTAATCGTCAACTATACGAAAACCACTAACGCCATCTAGTGATATTATTTCCAAGGATGGATGGATGGATGCTATGAGCGTCCTTTTTATAACGGGGCGGTGACATGTCTGCCACCAGGCTCGAAGAAAAAAAAAAGAGCTTCCTTGTTTCCATGTTGGCCAAATGCCTTATCTACATTGATTAAATCTGTGTTACTATACCAAAAAATATAAATTTACGGTCCATCTCTCTGCCTCTTAAGGCAGAATGTCTTTATTTTTCCCCATTATTTATATTTGTACTTTATCTCTACTTTTCTTGCCACAAATACTCTAACCGTCTCTTACTTATTTCTATCGCGGACGTGTTCAGCTTTCCATTGTTGTCCCTAAAACCCAAGGCTTCACGTAGACTCGTGCCCACACGTATACCTGGGTGAATATCGCCACATTCAATCAGTACATGTTCCATCGTTTCCTTTAGTTCCCCCACAGCATGTACATTGGTCTTCTTCGTTACTGAATCTCGCTTTATAACAACGCATTCTAAGGCAGCCCGACCTTGCTTCAAACAGTAAAGCGCTTCCCCTTGAATTATCATAAAACCTTTCCCTCCTTATTTCGTTTTTTTCCCCTTTCGGTAGTTACTCAGAGCCGGCTTCTTTTTTCCATCGCTGTCATCCAATAAGTCCTCTCCGCCTCTCTGAGCTTCCGCTTAATGCTCCTTGTTGCCATATCGCCCGCACTGCTAGCCGCATATTTACGAGTGAGCCTCCTAGTTCCTTTTCTCCACTGCGTGTCAACGCTTTTTCTATACAAATACCTGAAAACCTTCTCTGCCCATCTACTCTCCTCATTTTCCCTCAGCCTCTCTTCGAATCTCATTTTGCTCTGAGCTTCCCTCACTTCAAAGCCAGTCCATCCCATATCACCCTTTACAGCCTCATTTGTCGTCTTCCCGTGAGCGCCGAACACGAGGCGGCCCACCGTCCTTTGATTTACATCCATTCCTGATTGCACCTCTGACTTCATGCACACCACTGAGTTCCCAGATGTAAGCCCCGGAACCATCACACCCTTCCACAGCCCTCGAAGCACGTCGTACCTATTGTATCCCCATAAAGACTGTGCTTCATAATTGCAGCATTCCTCTTTCCCTTTCCTACCGATGCTTTCTCTTGTACCTCCATATATCTATCCCCCCTCATTTACCCATACTCCGAGGTACTTGTACTCGCTTACCCTCGGTATTTTTTGGCCCTGTATTAAGACCGCATGGCCTTCGTTATCTTTTAATACCATCAATCTTCATTTTGTTGCAATAAATCCTAGTCCTAGAGCCTCGCATTCTCTTCCGCATATATCTGCCAGTCGCTGTATATCATCTTGACTGTCCGCAAATAAGACAATATCATCAGCGTGAAATAGACCTGGAAGCTTCTGCTCAACCATCGTGCCGACCTGTTTGTGTGACAAATTAAATCCAATGTTGCTACCTTCTAGCGCTTTCTCCATCATCACCATGTACAGCATGAATAGCAGCGGGGACAAAGGACACCCCTGTCTCAGCCCCTTGCTAATTTCAACGCTGTCCTTGCTACTTTTTCCTTCCCATTCTATACAAACTGTATGTTCTCGGTATATTTCCCTCAAAAGCTGTAAACAGTCGTCACCTATACCCACTTCCTTCAATATATCCCACAAAATTTCCTGATTAACGTTCTCATACGCCCCGGTGATGTCTAGATAAGCTACGTATAAGGGCCTGTTTTCTATTTTAGATATTTCTATAGACTGGGTAAGAACAAACAGATTATCGTCTAACCGCCTGTCGATTCGAAATCCATTTTGAAGTTCTGCCAAAATATCATTTTCTTCTACCCAAGCTTCTATTTTTAATTTTACTGCCTGCATCGCCAACCTGTATAGCACCGATGTAATGGTTAGCGGTCTATACGAGCGAATGTTATCCTTTTCTCCCCTGCCTTTATAGATTAAGTTCATTCTACTTTTTTCGCCAGCTGTCTGGTATTTCCCTCTCCTGTAAGCACTTTTCTACGGCTTTCAGCAGTGCTTCTTTAGTGTAATGTCCTAGTTCGTTAATGAGGCTGACGGGAACCCCATCTAAGCCCAGAGTAGTGCGCTTAGGAATGTTTCCTTCGGCCTTCTTCCAATTGAAATTCTCTAGTTCTACACCTTCGTCGGTTGCACTCTTTTGCGTACTTTTACTCACCGAGGGATCTCCTGGGCGACCTTTTTTAAACGAATCGGCTCTTATCTTTCGGATGTAACCTAGCGCTTCATACCCTTCCAATTGATTTCCTCCTTCATCTACCATATGTTGTTGCATTGTGACAGACTTCCTACCCAGCGCTTTTAGGTGGCTCCAAAATATCCTAGGCGCGGCCTTCTTCTTTTCGCGAATCTCTGTCATCCAGCGTTCACTTTCACCTTTAATTTTTGCCTCGACTAATTTCTGCACAATGGATTTTTGCTCTGAATACATTTCCCATATTTGGTTGACTTCGTCCTGTGGCCGCTTCTCCTTTTTTGCCTGTCAGTGCTCCCGTGATGCCTCACGTCGATTCTCGATCGCTTCCCGGATTTCTTTGTTCCACCAACTTTTTGGCTTTCTTTTTCCTTTCCAACAAATAGTTTTCTTCTCTTTTTCCATTTCTTTCGTGATTACATGTAGCAGCTCACTAGACTTCCAGTCTTTCCTGGTAGTTCCTCTGCTTTTTCCTCGACTCTTGCGGCTATATTTGTTATTTGTTTGTCATTTAGATACGACCTGCGAAACTTTGATTCTATGTTCTTATTTTGAGTTTTATATCCCATTTGTAATATTATGCGTTTATGATCACTACCCAAGCTGTTAATGCCTTCCTCGTCTATTCTCATCTCTCTAAGTTTGTCATATATTCCTTCTGTCATGAGACAATAATCAATGCTCGATTGCCTGTTTCCGACTTCCCACGTGATCTGAACCTCACACTTAGGCCCCACGTTAACTATCTGAAGACTACGTTGCTCGCAGAGATCTAGCAATAACTTGCCATTGGTGTCTGAATATCCGTCAAGGCCATGAATGTGAGCGTTCATGTCCCCCTAGAAGGATTATTTCGGCATCATGACCAAATTCTTTAATATTGGTGCTTATGTATTTCATTATCTCCAGATTCTTTTCTGTGCAGTTATTACCCGTCGACAAGTAAGCTACACCTAGCCACATTTTCTTTCCACCTACTGTGCCCGAAACCTATAGGTGCTCTGAACACGTTTGTTTCACTCTATCCCATTTTGTTCTGCTATGAATTAGCATTCCAACACCCCCCACCTCTCCTTTCTGATGTGATCCTGTTACATCCTTCCCGAATATAATTGTCAATATGTGGTGGCTCATCCAAGTCTCTAAGGTGTGTTTCTCTAACCGCATGAACACCTATCTGTTCCTTGTTTAACTGACCCTCAATATCTAACGATTTTGCCTTTTTTCTGCCACTCTGCATGTTAATGTAACTAAGTGGAACACGCGCCTTCTCCCTTCTTTTACCTTTTCTCTGGTTTTTCGCTATACTACCTGTCAAAGAGTCCCCCTGGTTGTTTTCCTCATTACAAGCTACTCTGGGCACCGAAAGGCCCGCGTGCGCCCCAATAAAGCTACTGCGCGTCCGGCAAGTCGCCAACCCACCTCATGACCAAGCCTCCTATCGAGGTGTATTCCGTCTCTTCGAAAACCACCCCACCTGTGCACCTCTCTGTTTATTTCCACTACATCGATACCTTTCTCTCGACTCATCTGCCATATCTCTTTGTTTGCGTTGACAACCGCTCTTTGCAGGTTGCCGTCACGCACCAGTACCTTCGGTATTGCGCATACCACTATCTGCACCTGAGGGGAAATGGCGCGCATGTCATCGAACCCTTTTGCCAATGTGGTGGCTAGTTAGGCTGATTCTTCATTCACGACGTCGTTTAGACCTCCCGCGATTATCACGAGGTTACGTCCATTAGGCTTAGTTGCGAGTTTTGCTCTAGCTTGTCTCATCACTGATCCCAGCCTATGTACCGGGAACTTCCTTATTAAAACACGTTTGTCGCCTCTCACCCTTTCCTTGACTGCTTCTGCGCATCTAACTAAATTCGAGTCCCCGGCGATTATCACGTGCTCCAACTTTTCTGCTGGACTGTCCCGCACCTGGCCACTGCCTCGGTTACTAGCGTGTCACTGCTGCTGTTTTGTCCCCTTCCCAAAACTACTTCGCGGAAGCTGGGTCCTGTGATCCTTGCACCTGTCTTTTCCAAACTTGTTTCCCCCCTTCGCGTCTACCACTCTGGGGGTCGATCCCCGCTGTTCCCGCTGTCGCTTGCTTCCTTGTTCACCATGACTGCCTTTGCTAACCCCTCCTCTGCTGACCTAAGCCTTACCCCCCATAGCCATCGTTTTTTCCCGCTCTGTCGCCAACGCATTCTCCAGCTCGGCGATTCTTACCATGAAATCATTCTGGGCAGCCATCATTATTTCCATTTTCGCCTCTAAATCGCATTGCTTACACTTGGCGTCAGCTCCCTCTGTCTTCTCATCCGTACAAACCTCTAATGTCCATCCCATTCCGCACCCTGAACACTTTACGGTCTTTTTGACCATGGCTAGATCGTTCCCACGGCGGATTAGATACACTTACAGCCAAATGGTATCACTAAACTCCGCAAGTATGCTACACTTCAAAGCAGATGTGTACCTTCAGCCACGTGGTGGCCGAACAAAGAAATAATAAAAAACCCAAGCGACTGTCACACAAGAAACAGTACAAAGTTGTAAGCCCTTGTAGCGACGTGACGGCGTCTGACGTAGACGTGCCGTCGTCACTAGTTTAATGAGAGGACGAAGGCGTACAGTCCGAAGCGGAGCAGCGGTCGTGGCGTCCAGCCAGCCAAGGCAGCGGAACGTTCTAACTGCCTCGCGCCACGAGCCACCGGCGCTCGTCGTCTTTTTCACCTGCCGGCTGGCCGCCACTAGCGCTGCGCTACAGGGGCTCCCCGCCTAGCGTGTTGCGTGATAGAAAAGAAATGGAAAAGAGGTAGAAAGATCTTCTAAACACTATGTACATGTGCGGCGGTTCCTAGAATGTCCACTGGGAAGTCCAATTGTCGTCAGGGTGGAAGGCGTAAGGAGGAGTCCGGCGATTCCGGTGGGCGGTACTGGGAACCGCGCAGCGGGCGAGGACCACGATGATTGCGCGTCACTAGCAGCAGCGAGCAAATCAGAGAGGTGCGTTGGTGATGCTGGTGGTGGAAGTTGTGCGAACGCCGTGGTCGACGCAACGCCAAACCACACATGTGGCGGCGGCTTGAGCCCCGACAACAGTGCGTTTGTCGGCAGCGAGATGTATATTCTGGGCGGACCACGAGCCGTGCGCTGTGCATAGACCTGGTGCAGCTTCTCCTGAAATAGCGACAAGACGACGGAGGTAATGGGGAATGGCTGTCCACGACACCGCACGGTATCTGGGTTGTGGGCTTGCAAGAGGGCGTAGGGCGTGGCTCCTCAGGAAGATGAGAGGAAATCCTCGCAGGAAGACCAGGAAAACTCTGGCTGTCAGTTGAGACGTTGGAGGTGAGGCCGTGACCTCGTTGACAATCTACAAACTGTTGAGCGGCAGGTGCCGATGTGTTGGCAAATCCCATGGCGTGCAGCGCGATAGCGGGCTCTGGGTCCGTAGTGTGAGCGGTGTCACGAACTTCGACAGGTGTTAGAACAGGCGTGGGCTCTGCAGGCGGATCAGCTGGCTTGGCTGTGATCGTCAAATCGTCCACGGCAGGGAGTGCAGCATAACATATTTCTGTAGAGAATCCGGAAGTGCGCGGTGCAGTGGCCGGCGTCGAATCCTTGACGGCGAGAGGTGGCAGTGTCTTTGCTTGGCAGAACCGGCACATCGGAGGCAGGAGCCGTGGACGCCGGGGTTGTGGGTCTCTCGGGCGACGGGTCGATTGAAGCGGAAGGGTGGTCGGCGTCACCTGTGAAGCCGGTTGTTGTCGGCAGGGCACTGGTCTGGAGTGGCCGTGATGCGGGAGGCGTGCAGGTAGATGATGATGACCCAGGGACCACGGTGTTGCTCTTATGAAAAGGACCATGTGTTATGCCGTAAAACTGGAGCACGGCGTCGCGCAGGTGATCGTAAGGGCGAGGGCTCCACGAGAAGTATGTGAGGCGGTGTTTGAGGTCACGCGGAAGATGGTATTCCAGTACCTCAAACATGAATTCTTGGAGCCAGATGCCGTTGAGCTCCAAGGCCGCCTCGAACTCCTCGAACCATGACTCCAGGTGAGAGGTCCGGAACTGTGGCAGCGGTGGATCGAAGTGCGGCTGGAAGGCTTGAGCTGGCTGGAACATGGCCGCGGAGCTCAGTGGCAGGGTGCAGCGCCGGTCGCTTGTCCGTGTGTCCGTGGTCATCAAATGTAGCGACGTGACGGCGTCTGACATAGACGTGCCGTCGTCACTAGTTTAATGAGAGGACGAATGCGTACAGTCCGAAGCGGAGCAGCGGTCATGGCGTCCAGCCAGCCAAGACAGCGGAACGTTCTAGCTGCCTCGCGCCACGAGCCACCGGCGCTCGTCGTCTTTTTCACCTGCCGGCTGGCCGCCACTAGCGCTGCGCTACACCCTATTAAGCTTCAATCTAGTGGTTTATGTAATTATGTACTGTAAAACAAGCTCGAATCATGCCAAAAAAACTTATCTGACGCTGTCATTCCGGAGCCCACGAAAAACACGTCCGTCCTCTAGCAGAACCAGTCGCCGAATACACACAACGGACATATAGGACATATACACCCAACGCCATCTAGTGAGCAATTCATTAAACTAGAGCTGGCTACATACATACTACTACTAGTTCTAGACAGGAGGGAACGACCCACACCCTAAGGAGCTTCGCCCCTAAACTGCTGCCTCTCCGGCGCACCGTTGCTCACACCTCCCCCTCTCGCCACCATAGCATCTGCACGGTGCGCAGAGCGCTAGAATACTGCCACGCGCGTTTCTAATTTTGACAGTTGTTGTATTCGATATCCGCCCACAAAGATTATCAGCAGTACTCGGCGCAGACCGCGCCTTATTGTTCCAGAAGCTTCTCGCTTGTAGTTGATCGTTCTGTTAAGATTGCACGCAAGACGCTAACACTCAAGATTATTCCAGAGCTTGCGCGACGACTACTGATAAGGCTAGAATGTTGGACGCGTGCGTTATAAAAGCCGGCGCGTTCCAACGATGTTCAGTTTGATCGACGGCCGACGCTCTGTTCGCCGCTATCAGTGCAGTGTGTATTGCTGTAATCTGACTTTCTGTTTACCGGCCACAAGTTTACCGGCCACAAGTTCGGCCTAATAAACAGTTTCATTTTGGACCTACCGACTTCTACCTTTCGTCGACGTCACGACCACGTGACATCTGGTGGAGGTGCTTTTTCGTTCATGTACCGGACACCCCCCGTCAAGCCGTGAACCCAGCCCAAGTCGCCAAGAAGAAACCGACACCATCCAGGAGAGTCGAGCCAGCCGGAGACTACAAGGACTGGCACCACAATACGGACTCCTACCGGACAAGCCAAAAGGCACGGCGACGAAGACGACAGGCACGATGACGGCCGCTGTGTCCCCTGCAACGATCGTGATCCAACCACCGAGAGAGCCACCGACTTTCCACGGATCGCCAAGCGAGGACCCCGAGACCTGGCTGGAGACGTATGAACGAGTCGCGGCTTTCAACAACTGGGACTCCGACGAAAAACTGCGCCGCGCTTACTTCTACGTAGAAGACGCCGCGAGGACGTGGTTCGAGAACCGTGAACCCACGTTACAGACCTGGGATCTCTTTCGGACGACGTTCCTAAGCACGTTCACCAGCGTGGTCCGGGCAAGGAATGAGCCGCGGCTATGCTGGAGACCCGTGTGCAGCTTCCCAATGAAAGTATCGCTATCTACACGGAGGAGATGAATCGACTGTTCCGGCACGCCGACCCCGCCATGGCTGAGGAGAAGAAGCTCCGGTTCCTGATGCGAGGTGTCAAGCAAGAGCTGTTTGCGGGACTTGTCCGCAACCCACCCAAGACAGTCGACGAATTCCTTACCGAGGCCACGACAATCGAAAAGGCACTTGAGATGCGGGCAAGGCAGTATAACCGCCCCTCTTCAACAACCAACTACGCCGAAGCTCATACCCTCAGCACCAACGACCTGCGCGAGACCATCCGAGCGATCGTGTGGGAGGAGCTGCGCAAGCTGTTACCTTCGCCGCAGCCTCAAGTGGATTCGATCGCCGACATAGTCCGCGAGGAAGTTCATCAATCGCTCGGAATTCCCGAAACACCGCAGCCTCATCCGGAGGCCATGGCCTACGCCGCTGCGGTCTGCCGTCATGTGCCCGCTCAGCGACAACGTCAAGACAGCTCATCGCCACAGTCCGGCCGCCAGACACCACCACCACCACCGACACCCTACCGTCCTCCTGTCGGCCAGCGCTATGCGCCGCGCTACACGCCAAGGAAGACCGACGTCTGGCGCGCCCCCTGACAACCGCCCGCTCTGCTACCACTGCGGGGAGGCCGGTCACACGTACCGCCACTGCCAGTACCGACAGATGGGGCTACGCGGATTAGCCGTCAACGCGCCGCGTCCGCAGCCAGGCGAACGGCCCCGCGACATCGACGACTACCTCACCGGAACACAGTGGCAGCAACGACGACCTTCCCGCTCGCCGTCGCCCGGCCGCTACATGTCACCGCACCGCCGGCAGTACACCGGCCCAAACCGGGGCCGGTCGCCTAGCTCGTATCCGGGAAACTAAGGGCAGCAACCGATGGAGGTGCGGTTGCTGTACGACGAAATGCCGAAGATCCTCCGCGGCCGCCGACGACGACAACGCGACGAGACCTCGCGAGGAGACGAAGCCCTGCCGACGAAACCTCGCGGACCGAAGAAGACCTGACGACGCAGCATGGAAGCGCCGCAACAAATCGACGCAGCCGTGATCCGACGCCGCGACCTAGCCGCAACGCAAGGCGACGGACTAGCGACCTCGACGTTCTCATCGACAGCCACAACGTCACCGCTCTCGTCGACACTGGGGCCGACTATTCCGTCGTCAGTGGGCCATTCGCCACCAAGCTGAAGAAAGTAAAGACCGCTTGGAGTGGACCCGAAATCCGGACAGCTGGAGGCCACCTGATAACGCCGATTGGTGTCTGCACGGCGAGAGTCACCATCAATAACAGGACTTATCCTGCGAGCTTTGTAATCCTACAAAACTGCTCCAGGGATGTGATACTTGGAATGGACTTCCTAAGTGACCACGGCGCCGTCATCGACCTAAGGTCTGAGTCGATAACACTAACTTCAGAAAAAGCGCTGCCTACCCAGACGACGCCGGGGTACCATGCATTGAACGTGATAAAAGAGCACGTCACCGTTCCGCCTCTCTCCAGCGTCATCATTCCCGTCGGCACCGAAAAACCCACGGACTTCGAAGGCGTCATCGAGGGCGATCAGCACCTGCTTTTAAACCGTCAGATTTGCGTCGCAAGAGGCATCGCCGAGTTGCGTGAAGGGAAAGCAACAGTGATGCTCACGAACTTCAGCAACGAATACAAGCATGTGAGCAAAGGCACGACGGTCGCCTACATCGAAGAAATTGTGGAAGCCAGCGATGCCCTCGCCCTCGCCGAGTTTACCGAACGTGCTTCGACGACGCAAGCTCACCAACTATCTTTCGACGTCAATCCGAGCCTTCCGACGCATAAACAAGAACAGCTGAAAACCCTGCTCCTGCAATACAAGGACTGCTTTTCGTCGTCGTCAAGAGTTCGACAGACCCCAGTCGCACAACACCGCATCATAACAGACGAAAGCGCCAGGCCACTACGTCAGAGCCCGTACAGAGTTTCAACGCGGGAACGCGAGGCCATAAAGAACCAAGTCGACGAAATGCTGCGCGACGACATCATCCAGCCTTCAAAGAGTCCGTGGGCGTCACCGGTTGTGTTAGTGAAGAAAAAGGACGGAACCCTACGCTTCTGCGTCGATTATCGCCCCCTGAACAAAATAACGAAGAAGGACGTGTACCCTCTCCCACGGATAGACGACACCCTGGATCGACTCCACAACGCGAGGTACTTTTCGTCGATGGACCTCAAGACCGGCTATTGGCAAATTGAGGTCGACGAGACAGACCGAGAGAAGACCGCGTTTATAACACCAGATGGTCTCTTCGAGTTCAAAGTCATGCCCTTCGGTCTTTGCTTGGCGCCTGCGACTTTCCAACGGGTTATGGATACAGTACTGGCAGGATTGAAGTGGCAGACTTGCCTGGTGTACCTGGACGACGTCATTGTGTTTGCTTCAGACTTCGACGAACACCTCCGGCGACTTGACGCAGTACTTCAAGCAATCAAGGCCTCCGGACTCACCCTGAAGCCAGAAAAGTGCCGCTTCGCATACGAGGAACTCCTGTTCCTGGGTCACGTTATCAGCAAGTCTGGAGTTCGCCCCGACCCACGGAAAACAGCTGCCATCGCTGCTTTCCCGCCGCCCACCGACAAGAAGGCCGTACGCCGATCTCTCGGCTTGTGCGCCTATTATAGACGCTTCGTCAAGGAATTTTCACGCATCGCCGAGCCACTAACTCAGCTCACGAAAAACGACGTGGAATTCAAGTGGGGATCGGCGCAAGTCGAAGCATTTCAAGAATTGAAACGACGCCTGCAGACGCCTCCAATACTTGCGCATTTTGACGAACACGCCGACACGGAAATCCACACCGACTCAAGCAGCGTAGGACTCGGCGCCGTTCTTGTCCAGAGAGCTGCCGGCGTGGAAAGGGTTATCGGTTATGCTAGCCGGTCGCTATCCAAGGCAGAAGCCAACTATTCCACAACAGAAAGGGAGTGCCTCGCCATCATCTGGGCTACGTCAAAGTTTCGCCCCTACCTCTACGGGAGGCCCTTCAAAGTTGTGAGCGACCACCACGCCTTGTGTTGGCTAGCCAACTTGAAGGACCCTTCAGGTCGCCTCGCAAGATGGAGTCTAAGGCTTCAAGAATTCGACGTCACCGTCGTTTACAAGTCCGGACGAAAAACACTCTGACGCCGACTGCTTGTCTCGTGCCCCCGTCGACCCGCCGCCGCAGGATGACCAGGAGGATGACTTCTTCTTGGGAACTATAAGTGCCGACGACTTTGCCGAACGACAGCGAGCCGACCCGGAACTCAGGGGTCTTGTGGAGTATCTCGAAGGCAAGACCGCCATTGTTCCAAAGGCATTCGAGCGAGGACTCGCGTCGTTTTCCTTGCGAAACGGCGTTGTCATAAAGAAGAATTTCTCGCCACTTCGAGCCGACTACCTTCTCGTAATGCCTGCAGCACTACGACCAGAAGTCCTCCAGGCACTACACGACGACCCTGCGGCCGGACACCTCGGATATTCCCGCACGCTCGCAAGGGTACAGGAAAAGTACTTCTGGCCGCGCCTTGCCACCGATGTCGCCCGCTACGTAAAGACGTACCGAGACTGTCAGCGACGGCAGACACCGCCCACGAGACCAGCAGGCTTCCTTCAGCCGATCGAGCCTCCTCGGCGACCGTTCCAGCAGATCGGGATGGACCTCCTGGGGCCGTTCCCAACGTCGACTTGCGGAAATAAGTGGATCGTCGTGGCTACCGACTACCTCACCCGCTACGCCGAAACAAAGGCCCTGCCTCAAAGGCAGTGCCGCCGAGGTAGCCAAGTTCTTCGTTGAGAACATCGTCCTTCGACATGGCGCCCCAGAGCTTCTCATCACCGACAGAGGTACGGCGTTTACTGCTGACCTAACTCAGGCGATCTTGAGATACAGCCAGACAAGCCACCGCCGGACCACCGCCTACCACCCACAGACCAATGGCCTCACCGAGCGTCTCAACAAGACCATCGCCGACATGCTGGCCATGTACGTCGACGTCGAGCACAAGACGTGGGATGCGATCCTTCCGTACGTGACTTTCGCGTACAACACGGCCGTACAAGAGACGACGCAGATGACGCCATACAAGCTGGTCTACGGACGGAGTCCGGCAACGACGCTTGACGCCATGTTACCGAACGTCACCGACGAAGAAAACATCGACGTCACCGCCCACTTACAGCGCGCCGAGGAAGCCCGACAACTCGCCCGCCTGCGAATCAAGAATCAGCAGACGACCGACAGCCGCCGCTACAATCTGCGGCGACGCTTCGTGGAATACCAGCCCGGCGACCGCGTTTGGGTGTGGACGCCGATACGCCGACGTGGACTCTGTGAAAACCTTCTTCGGTGATACTTCGGGCCGTACAAAGTGCTTCGACGTCTAGGCGCTCTGGACTACGAGGTTGTCCCGGACGGCATTACGAACTCTCAACAGCGCCGTACGCGACCTGAAGTCGTCCATGTCGTGCGTCTCAAACCGTATTACGCGCGTTAGCGAACCTGAGGACTGCACTTATTGGTTTTTTATTGTACTTTCTTGCTGTATTGTTGTTATTTATTGTTGCATGCATTTTTCCCCGTGTTCTGTTTTAAGCATCGGGACGATGCTTTTTCAGAGGGGGGCATTGCCACGCGCGTTTCTAATTTTCACAGTTGTTGTATTCGATTTCCGCCCACAAAGATTATCAGGAGTACTCAGCGCAGACCGCGCCTTATTGTTCCAGAAGCTTCTCGCTTGTAGTAGATCGTTCTGTTAAGATTGCACGCAAGACGCTAACACTCAAGATTATTCCAGAGCTTGCGCGACGACTACTGATAAGGCTAGAATGTTCGACGCGTGCGTTATAAAAGCCGGCGCGTTCCAACGATGTTCAGTTTGATCGACGGCCGACGCTCTGTTCGCCGCTATCAGTGCAGTGTGTATTGCTGTAATCTGACTTTCTGTTTACCGGCCACAAGTTTACCGGCCACAAGTTCGGCCTAATAAACAGTTTCATTTTGGACCTAGCGACTTCTACCTTCGTCGACGTCACGACCACGTGACAATACGAACGCATGCGAAACAGAGGCAGATTAGTCGCCCTCTCCCCCTCTTTCTTCGACCCTGCCCTCTCCCCCCCAAACCAGCGAACGCGCGAAACCATCGCTTCACCCTATCGTCCCCCCAGCGGTTGGTCCGTTGCTTGGACAATGGAACGCCGCGCGCGCCGAACGCCGAGTGCGTCCCATTTCTAAGGATCTTCGCTTATCAGTTGTATTCGTACACAGAACAACTGCTACTTTTTTACAGAACAGAAGACTGCACTAAGGAGTTGACCAAATGAACTCAAAGAAAAATAAAAAAACGCCCATAAATACACAAAGCTAAATAGCGTAATTTATTGGAAGGCAGAGAGGTCGGCCTGAGCTAGTGCGCTCTAGCCTGCTACTCTGCACCGGGGATAAGGGAGAGGGGAGAAAAAAAGAGTGACGAGGGGTGATGATGGGGAGAGAAGGAAGTTATGCGTGCATACAAAAACCACGTAACATATTGGTTTCGCTAAAGCATGCTGTCCAGTCCTGTAGTCTTGAGAAAATCTATCACAGCCGTGATAGCAGTTGCTGACTTCGTTTGGTCGCACATTGCCGATAAAATTGCAGTCTCACTTAGCGTTGCCACACCGATGCCTGTCAACGTTGAAGCAAGCGCATTATGTTGAGACGCGTATAAAGGGCAGTCGCACAACAGATGTGTAAAAGTCTAATCTACGCGGCAGTTCTCACAGTGCGGGCTGTCCACACGGCCGATAAGGTGCGCGTAGCGTCTAGTGAAGGCGACGGCTAGTCGAATCCTGTGTAGCAAACTGGCGTGGCTTCGGTTTATTTTAGCCGGGAGGCAGGGGCGTAGCCAGAAATTTTGTTCGGCGGGGGGGCACCACCTAGATTTCGGGGGGGGCACCTCCTTGAAATGGTCATTTTTCGCTCTGTATGCCATGGCGAAAAAAATTTCGGGGGGGGGGGCACGTGCCCGGTGTGCCACCCCCTGGCTACTCCACTGCCGGGAGGCGAAAAGTCATGCGAGGGTCTGTTTCTCGCAGACGCCTGTACCGATGATCTGGGTTAGACCAGTAAGTTGTTGTGCCCTCTCGCATAAGGGATCTCATCAAAGCGTTCACGTCACCTCGCGAGTATGGTGTTTGTACGTGAACGGCGCCGTTATCCACAGCGGCTTTTGCTGCAGCATCAGCCAGCTCGTTGCCTGCCAATCCACAGTGTCCAGGTATCCATTGGAAGGATGGATGGATGGATGAACAACTTTATTCTTGTCCGGCAAGACGCACGTTAGCGCGCAGCGGGCGACTCCCACGTCTTCGGCTAGGTGGGAGGCGGCCCTCCGCAGCTCCCTCCTGGCCGAACAACTCTGGGCCGTCCAGCAGGCCCGCGGCGGCCGACAGGCTTGGCCTGGCGGTCCATTGGAAGGATTCGAAAAGAATTGCGCAGTTCCGCGTTTCCTTTAGCTATTCCGCTACGGAAAACCTCGACTCAGGCCATCAGCATTACCGTTGTCTTTGCATTTGCGGTATTTCAGCTCAAAGCTATGCTCCTGCAACGCTAAACTCCAACGCAGGAGCCTTTCATTTTTGGCCGACATACTACGCAGCCATGTCAAAGGACAAGATCTGTCTGGACCACGAAATGGGATCCAGCAAGATAGCATTATAGTTTCTGTATTGCCCATACGAGGCACGCGCACTCTTTTTCCGACGCACTGTACGCCTGCTCACGAATCGTAAGTTTTCTGCTGACAAATACCACGGGGTGTTCGTTACTGTCAGCGTCGTCTTGAGTGAGCACGTCTCCCGTTCCCCGATCACTAGCATCAAACTGGCGTACAAACGGGCGGTCAAAATCAGGCGCCTTTAGCACAGGCCGATTGGGTAGAGCAGATTTCAGGGCGGAAAATGCGTGATGTTTCTTTTCATTTCACTGCACTTTCATGGGTTCGTCCTTCCTCAACCTATCTGTGAGTGGACTAGGAATCTCTGAAAAGTTGTGAATGTAGTGCTGGCAATACCCAGCCAATCCAAGAAAGGAACGAATGTCAGTTTTACTGGTAGGTCTAGGGTAATCAGCTATTGTTGCGATTTTAACCTCTGGTGGACGCCGGTAACCTTGGCCAACCTTATGTCCAAGATAGCTGACCTCTCCTCTTCCCAACTGACATTTCTTTGCCTTTACAGTCAGGCCCGCAATATTCAAGCGCGTTAATACTTGTCGCAGGTGAGAGATGTGCTCTTCCCAGCTACCAGAAAAAATCGCAATATCATCCAAGTATTGCAATGCGTATTCCTGCATGCCTTTGAGAACGTATCCATCAGTCGAGTGAAACAAAATAGGTCATTTTTCAGCCCGAAGCTATGGACTAAGGGAAGGAAAGTTCCAAGAGTAGAAATGAACGCGGCATAGCGACTTGCCCGTTCACTGAGCGGAACCTGCCAGTAGCATCTGGTCAGGTCGAGCGTCGATATACACCTTGCGCGGTTTATGGTTTCTATTCTCTCCACTAGGTTAGGGATGGGGTAGTTTTGGTCCCGAGTTACGGCATTTAACTGGCGGTAATCAGTGCATGGTCTAAGCTTTTTGCCGGGAGCTTCCACGAGAAATATAGTTGAGGTATACTCGCTATCCATTGCGACAACAAACCGAGCTCCAACATGCGTTTCAATTCGCTCTCCAAGATTTCTTTCTGCCTAGGAGACCAACGGCACTGTTTTGACCGAATGGGGTCGTTAGAAAGCAGTTCTATGTCATGTTCTATTAGAGTGCTCTTCCCTGGCGTGTCTCTAAAGCAACCCTCAAACTCGCGCACTAACTGAATAAGCTCCTGCCTTGCTTGGTTGCATAGGTGCGTATTCTCCTCAATATCCGCCAAGAGCTTATCGAACGAATTTTCGTGTTCGTGTTCTGGATACTGAAAATCGGTTTCTACCTCCTCAGGTACATTCAGCGCCATTTGAGCCACCGCTTCGCGTTTTCTATAAGGCTTCATTGAGTTGGAGTAGTAGATCTTGCCCTCTTTGCGCCGCCCTGGCATTTAACGACATAGTTCGTGTCTGATAACTTTTCTACCACCTGGGCAGAATCTTCCCACTGTACTTGCAATTTATTCTTTCGGGAAGTGTTTAACAATAACACCTTGTCTTTCACCGAGAAAGTTCTCTTTCGGGCATTTTTGTAGTAGTGCAGTTTGGCCCTAGCTTGTGCGCTTTTTCATGTTGGCTTCCACCAACTCCTTACTTGACTGAATACGGTTTAAGAGCTTCAGTACGTAGTCTACTAAGGGCCTTCCCATGCTTCGCGCAGCATGCGGAGGGACGACCCTAGAGACCTACCATAGACTAGTTCTGCTGGACTGAACCAAGTAGATTCATGTGGCACCGATCTCAAGGCGAACAAAGTGATAGGTAAACAAGCCTCCCAATATTTCTTCTGTTCGTAAAAATCACTCGGAGCACTGTTTTTAGCACAGCATGCCATGCCTCCACACTATTACTCTGCGGGTGCTGCACTGAACTTTGAACAATGCGAATTCCGCACCGCTCCAGAAACGTCGTCGTCAAAGCGCTCGTAAAAACGCTGCCTTCATCGCTTTGGAGCTCTGCAGGGAAACCTATTCTTGAGAAAACAGATAGCAGCGCATCCACCACGTTTACCGAACTAACTTCTCTCAATGGAATAGCTTCGGGAAACTTTGTGGCTGGACAAATCATAGTCAAAATGTACTTATGGCCTAATTTGGTCACGGGGAGCGGCCCTACTACATCTACAACGAGACGCCTGAAAGGCTCTGTGATCAGTGGCACCAACTTCAAGGGTGCTTTCCGGATTTCATGAGGCTTTCCTACTCTTTGACATGCATCGCATGTTTTCACATAATTCTCAACATCTTTAAAGCAACGAGGCCTATACAACTCCCTAAACAACATTGCCTTAGTTTTCTTCACCCCCAAGTGGCAAGCTCATTCGTCGCCATGTGACAGGCGAATAATCTGTTCCCTATACTTTGCAGGAACAACCAACTGGTCGTCATGAAGCCCTTTCTTGCCTTTGTATTGGCGATAAAAAAGACCCGATTGACGCTGGAAACCTATTCTCCTGTGAGATACTCCTTCCTGGACAAGTTTCTTTATATTGTGCATCGATGCGTCTATTTCTTGTTCCTGTATCAGAGTTTCCATGTCGATATTTAGAAGGTGAAGCAAACTTTCAGAATGGGGTAGCACAACATGAGGAAACGCCTGTTCCATTGTGACGCATTTGGCCACTTCCAATGGTGATTGAATGGGAGCCTCTGTAGCACTACTATCGTCCACTGTCACAGGTGCTACTGCTCTGCTTCTTTCCTCACGCGCGCTAACTCATGCTTACTCACAGTGGTGAGTTGCTACTGCTTGTTCGCCTTCGTTAGTCCGCACAGCGGCGAGCTCGCGTGCCTTGGAACGGGGAACCTGTGCTACGAATTCCCCGAAGCTGAGACCTCTCTTTTTAAAAGAATTTCAGATCTGTTCGAGAAGAGGTAGGGGTACTGTTTCGGTAGATTCGGAGAGACTGCCGCCTCAGTCTCCAGTACCCCAAACGGATCCTCAGTGGTTACTCTTGCGATGGGCAGGCAAACGCTGTTCTTTTCGACGACCTGCTTTATCCATGGGCACTCACCCGTAAAGTGTTTTTACTCAAAACTTTTTTTCCTTCTCCGAGCTTTCGTTTCCTTCGTTCTCGTTTGCATCCTTTACCGCGCTGGCGCCTTTACGTACAGGGAAATCTTTGAGCGGCTGTTTGCTGAATGGGCGAACGCGTACTCTTTCTGACTGACTACGGACAGTGTACTCATCGGCGAGCTCAGCCGCGCGTTCAGTGTTTTCTCTCGCCCGGTCTATCTTGAATCCATAGACGCAGTTCTTCATCTAAAGACCCATAAAATTGCTCAAGGCAGATGAAATCCACTAGCTTGTTCCGATCCTCATAGACACCTTCTCCCTTTAGCCACTCCCGTCAAATCGGCCTTCATGCTGAACACAAACTCCTAAAATGTTTCGCCCGTTTTCTTCTGAGCGTCCCTAAACCGGCGGCGAAACGCTTCCGCTGATAGCCGGAATTTCTTTGGGAGCGCAGCCTTCACTTTTTCATAATCATCTGCGTCCTTTGCTGGCGAACGCGCAAGCGTGTCCGCTGCCTCGCAGGGTAATACCATTAGCAGCTTTTGAGGCCACGTGACACGATCAAACCCCATTCTCCCTCAGGTTCTTTCGAAATTTACAAGGAACAACTCAATGTCCTCGCTCATTTTGTATGGCTGCAACAGGTCTCTCATGCTTAATCGTGCGCCTGCCCCACTTTCTGTTCCCAGACCGCTAGTGCCTCTTCCCTCTGCAACCTGAAGTTGAAGCCGCAAGCGCTCAAGCTCCCCTTTCTTGGTTTTGCGCTTCTTCTTTACGCCTGACAATCTCTCTCTCAATCGCTATCCGCTCTCGTTCCTCGTCTTCTCGTGCCCTTTGCATCCTTTCCTGAATTAGCTCCCAACATTCGGAAAGCTCCTCCTCATCGGTGCCGGAATCCTTAACCACCCGTATTAAAAGAGGCTTTCTATGCAATGTCGCCACCTCACTTCCCAGCTCCTCGCACAACAGGGCTAAGTCCGGTTAACTCAATTTCTTCAAATCCATGGGCCACCACCGTGCAGACTTCCGTAGCTCAAACTGCCGTGAAGGTACCACTAAAAAGCCTTCACTAAGCAGCCACCAATCTACCCCTTCGGATAAACCTCAGCATCTATCCAAAACACTTGGCAGAATCTCTACGGACAGTGAGCACTCACAAGTATTTGCACGAGGAAAGAACAAGAACCGGATCCCGCCGCTGCCAAACAGTTGATGTGACCAGGTGTAGCTGAGGTTGACAGCCAGGCTCCCACGACGAAGAACTCTTGCGAGGCTTCTTGCTTGCAAAAGAACACGCGTTTTATTTACGTATTTACAGGCTTTACGAAACAAGGCGCCTTGACATCACGAGAGAACAGAGCCATGACACGAGACGAGAGGGCCCCAAGGCCAGGGAGAGCGCTCCTTTTATAGCGGTCCGAGCACGCGCGTTTCGTCAAGCGTTTTTGCAGGACGCAGACTGCGTGTAGCCGCAACTCCGATGCGCGAACCCTTTAGAGCACCAGGACACCTCTTGCGTTCCTTCAGAACGCGGACCGCGTTTGGAAGATACGCCGATGAGCGTCCCTTGCAGGCCCTATCTTTGCATGGCCGGTTATAACACGGCCACAACGTCACCGCTCTCGTCGATTCTGTCGCCAGTGGTCCGTTCGCCGCGAAGTTTAAGAAAGTCAAGACTGTGTGGGAAGGCTTCGAAATTGAGACCGCTGGAGGCCATTTATTTACGCCCGCTGAGGTCTGCACAGCAAGACTCACCATCAATAATCGGACTTATCCTGCGAGCTTTGTAATCCTGCAACATAACTATACTGATGTGATACTTGGGATACACTTCCTAAGTCAACAGGACGCCATGCACGACCTAAAGTCGTCCATGCCGTGTGCCTCGAGCCGTATTTTGCGCGTTAGTGAACCTGGGGACTGTACTTATTGCTTTATTATTAATAAAGTACTCTTGCTTTATTGTTAATTATTGTGGCATGCACTTTTCCCCCGTGTTCTGTTTTAAGCATCGGGCCGATGCTTTTTCAGAGGGGGCATTTTCACTTTCGCTGTATTCGGTTGTCGCCCACACAGACTGCCAACAATGCTGAGCGCAAACCGCGCCTCATTGTCCGAGAAGCTTCGCGATTATTGCGGATCGTTTTGTTAAGACTGCGCGCAAGACGCGAATACTCGAGCTTATTCCAGAGCTTGCGCGACAACCAGTGATAAGGCTGGAATATTCGCGCGCTTCAACGCTTGTCAGTTTTTCGACGACCGACGCTCTGTGCGCCGATATCAGTGTACAGCGTACCTTGCTTGCTGTAATTTGAGTTTCCGTTTCGCGGCCACAAGTTCGGCAAATACGAAGTTCCACCGTGAAGACACCGACTCCTGCCTTCGTCAACATCACGACGACGTGACAATATCGTGAATAATGCTGCAGTGCAATGACTCTTGCAAGTCAAGCATACCTCTCGAATCACTTATGAGCACCAGTAAATTAGGAAAAAGTATACGTTTATTTTCTTCACCCTATCTGTTCGGCTGAGAAGAGTATCCAATTGATGGCACTGAAAGCGCCCTTCACCAGGTGACATAACGGTTTTAAGTTAGTCACTGCCAGTTGTTGCGCGCCCAATAAAGAGCCTGATGCCACAAGAATTTTTTCCAATGGGTCCATCAGAAGGGGACAAAACTAATGTTTTGAAGCGACGCGAAACCATCACGCCAGGAAGCGAGCTTGAAACCCTTGCCGCTCGCCCTGTGTAGCCTTCACAGGCTAATACCCTTCTCCGCCCTCTTGAGCACGCGAGGAGGAGGATGATATGACGCATACGTATCAGCATGTGGTGCACGCTATCAGCGCACCACTCAGTGCCGCTCAGGAGGTGTGTTTAGATTCCGTGGTCGAGCCCCGTAACCGGAGCCTGCCAGCGCCCTGGCATCCTTCTCCCCTGGCCTATCGGCGCTCCGGTCCCACTCTCCGAGAGAACGGAAAATTTATCGTTAGGGATTCGTGGCTTTCGGTTGAATCAATACTCGCCTGCGCTAGAGTCCCACAGTGGTGACCCAAAATGAACACGCAAAGTGACACCGACGTGCTTACGTGTCGGCTGTGGACTTGAAGCTGCCCCCATTTTATCCCACATTCCCCGAGGTTTGGTTTATACAAGTCGAAGCTCAATTCTCCGCCCGTCGCATCACAGCCGATCTTTCGCGCAACCGCCATGTCGTAAGCTGGTTGCGCCTAGGAACCGCCAGCGAGATCCGCGACCATGCTGGTCGCCCCAGTTGCGGCATATACGTACAAGACGCTGAAGAACGCACTAATTCGGCGCCTCACTCCATCGGAACCCGAACCGTTACAGCAACTTGTGAGTGACACAGTCCTCGGCGACCGCACACCAACCCAACTGCTGCGGCATATGAAGAGACCTTTTGGAAGTTGTACAAGCGAGATATTTCTTCAGCGCCTCCCCAACAACTTTCGGGCAGCTCTTGCTACGGTGGACGAAAAAGAGCTCGGCAAGTTGGCTGCCATCGCTGACACATTCATGGCGGCGGCACCCCCGTCCCTGGCAGCCGTGCAACTGGAGAACACCTGCGCCTCCTCCCCCAATATCTTGCTCGAGCTCCGCGAGAAATCGCGCGCCTCACAGACACTGTAGCGGCCTTGCAGGCAAGCACCTCGCGCACTTCGAAGGAACGTCCTTAACCATCACAGCAGCCGCGCCAACGTTGGCGCTGGTACCACCGGAAACATGGCGACGCTGCGCGCAAATGTATTTCGCTCTGCGACTATCCGCAAAATGTCTGGTGCCAGCATTGAGGGCGGCGAATGCTGCGACACCGCCGGCAAGTCACCCCTCAGTTTGCTTTCTTACCGACCGTATTTGTGGCGTCCGCTTTCTTCATATTTGGAAAGAAACAGCGCAGATAAAAAACGAAGACAAGGAAGAGATAGAATACACACAGCGCTGCACTCACAACTGGAGGTTTTATTCAAAGGAAATATGCGCTTAAATGTGAAAAAAACCGCCAGACCTGCGCGGAACTCGCAGCACAGCCACAGCGAAAGCTGGGAGAGCGGCCTTTCTAGAGACTTTTTTAAACATTCTCGGGGGCCACTACAACAACCGCACTTGCACGGTACCCACTACGCCATAAACCATCATAATTTTTGTGTAGTGGGGAAGCGTCTACGGTGCCATTATTCGTCATTCTTCAGAAAAGCGCGGTACCCGCTACGCTCTTGTAACGCATTATGTGCACTTTGTTGATGATGTGGCTGACAACGATGAAGAATTTTGCCAAAGGCTTTTGTAATGGGTTGGAGCATTGAACGACACACTCGTTACGCAATTCGATTTGTGTGACGCCTGGTTCTTACTTTACTCTTCTAAAACGCTTAACAACACACGTTAACGCGATTCCTTACCCGACATGAAGCCTGCATAGGGTCAGTTTGCACCGCAGTTTCAGGCAGAAGCCGTATCGAACGGCTGTGTTCGAAAATGCTTTCTGCTGGGAACAGCGCATCGGCGGCAGGCCGAGGATCATCGACCCCGTTTCTTGAAGAATCAAGCTACAAAGACGTCCTGCCACGTCTATCAACCGGTACAGATGTTCTGAATTCCGTCTTCCTTCATGCCGACTTGAGTGGTAGACCGTACCGTGCCCCAGACTTCCTTGACGCGCTGCTCGAAGGGTGACCACAGCGGACATCATAGGTGTCGGACAATATCAAATGAGCCACGTATGGATGGTGTGATGATTGCGACGAGCGCGCCATAGTCGCAAAAACCATGAGCGCGCAACTGGGAAAAGGAGAAGAGAAAGAAGAAGACTGGTTCGGGAAGCCGTGCGCGGCCGGCTTCGATTGTCGTCGGGGCTTTGGACCCCGTGCCCAGGGCGCTCGCTTCGGTCGAGCGTGACCTGGTCGCCTGCAAGACGTCGTGGTGCAGCACAGTCTTCAAGCTTGAGCCAGCGAGCTACACAAGAAGGCGTGTTCCCACCATGCTACCTCGACGGACTCGACGCCACGTTGCCCGGTGCTACGTTCATCGCAACGACGGTGCGCGTGAGTGTGCTCTTGGAAACTTGGTGGCGCGGGAGTGACGCGTATTGACTGTTAAGACAAGACGTCGTCTCGCGTTAAAGGGACCTAACTGCAGACTTTTAACCTGTAATCTTGTATCGCTCTGATGTTCCTTCGTGTTTCATGTAGTCCTCGTCCTATATAAATGTTGTCTGCGTAGTTGTCAGGCTGTCTTGAATGCGTCCGATGACCAGGGCCCACTGAGTAAACCCCTTACTCATCACAATTGGCGAGCCTGCCAGGATCGGCACTTACCATCTTCAAGCCGAGAATTGGTCGCACACAGGATGCCTGTTAACGTGCAGAGACTACTTTCTATAGCAGAGGAGGTCGGGTGGTCGTGCTCAGGCATAGAGCGAATGCTACGAGAAGACCTTGAGGAGGAACAGGAGAGGATCGATTTTGAGCTTGAGTACATGTGCAAAAATGACCATGAGCGTGTGCGGCGGGAAGGAGAGAAGCTGTTGTCAGAGCTACGCATGGCTATCTCAGAAATACAAGAGATTGCAAAAACTAGGACACTGCTTAACGAGGCTAATGAAGAGGGCAGAATTGAACCTCACCAAGACGAGACAGATATCCATGATGTTGAGAAAAATCTGTCAGTCACACGGGAAAACGTGAATGTTGGAGAACGGGATGTTGCTCTGCATACACAGCCTGCAACTAAATGTGTTAAGCAGACATGTGATGGCAACGAAGTAGGTTGCAGTAGGGAGCAGCCCGGTCTCTGCATTACTGAGTTAAAACTCCTCGACCAAACGAACAGCACTACCTGCGTGCCCGTGGCTTCAGAGCCACATAGTAACGTCGATGACCTGAGTGATGAGCATGATACAGGAGCCTCTAACTACGGTACTCATCAATTGCTGGAAGCTTTGGTCTTCCGGGGCAGTTTACCCCTACAAGACATACAACAGGCAAGTCAGACAAGTATCTTGCCAGCTGTGGCGTCTAACCCAGGAGCCCAACGTAATACAAGTGGCAGTGACAAACCCTGAAATAGAGCCAGAAGGTCAGAGTTCGGGCAAGAGGGACATGAACTCCCAAAGCACTTGCGCAAACAGGAACGTCTTGAGCCAGAAGCAAGGTAGTACGTCGTACCATCCAGGAACAAAGGAACTTCGAGACACCCGAAAGTTGTGGCGTGTTGTGGGCTACACATCTGGGTGCTCAGACACCGATTTTTTGGTTGAATGCTGCTCCGTCTATCTCATCAGCATCGAGAAGCCACCGCGGTACACAGAAGCGGATAGGAAGGAAGAACGCTGGTTCTGCGCTAGCACGTGGAAGAAAAGAAGAGTCAGCCTACAAATCTGGTGCACTAATTTCGAACTCGACTGTGATCCGACAATGGACTTCCAACAGGATGCGTAACAGTAACCAAAGTGACAACCTACCAGCACCCCTACATCCTTCGGCATCTCGGCATCAGGAAGTTGCACGCTGTGTGAGCTTCTCCAACAGTACCAGCCGAAATACGTGCAACTTTCTGAAACAGGGGGGGAAAATGTGATGATTGCGACGAGCGCGCCAAGTGGCAAAACCATGAGCGCGCAACTGGGAAAAGGAGAAGAGAAAGAAGAAGACTGGTTCGGGAAGCCGTGCGCGGCCGGCTTCGATTGTCGTCGGGGCTTTGGACCCCGTGCCCAGGGCGCTCGCTTCGGTCGAGCGTGACCTGGTCGCCTGCAAGACGTCGTGGTGCGGCACAGTCTTCAAGCTTGAGCCAGCGAGCTACACAAGAAGGCGTGTTCCCACCATGCTACCTCGACGGACTCGACGCCACGTTGCCCGGTGCTACGTTCATCGCAACGACGGTGCGCGTGAGTGTGCTCTTGGAAACTTGGTGTCGCGGGAGTGACGCGCATTGACTGTTAAGACAAGACGTCGTATCGCGTTAAAGGGACCTAACTGCAGACTTTTAACCTGTAATCTTGTATCGCTCTGATGTTCCTTCGTGTTTCATGTAGTCCTCGTCCTATATAAATGTTGTCTGCGTAGTTGTCAGGCTGTCTTGAATGCGTCCGATGACCTGGGCCCACTGAGTAAACCCCTTACTCATCACAGATGGTTACATGTGCAAACAGCATGGCGAAACAGAAACTCGTCACTCGTGGTGAGCTCCGTGTAAAAGGTCGGAAATGCATGGTGATAGATCCGGAGACGAAGAATATTAAGCTAAAACTTCTTTCGCTTCCTCCTCATCTTGAGTCACAACGCGTGAAGAGGCGTTCCAAGCTTACGGGATGGTGAAGTCCGTTGAGAGAGAGGCATGGAGGTGTGCTGGAATGGAACAGTGGATGACAACAAACAGGGACGTTGCCTTGGAGCTCAAGGACACCAACACTGTGAGCTCCCCCTATCGCAAAACCCAGCGCCGCTGGGTACCAGCGTCCTGTGTCATGCCGGATTATGGGCCCAGTATCGCGCTGGATACTGGGACGCTGGAGCGGCATTTTACTGGGATGCGCTGGTAATCCCGCGCAATACGGCTCTACAGCGTTGAAATAGCGGTGCCTATGTGCCATAAATAAATATATTGGTGAAAGAAGTGATACGGAACGCATTAACGCAATAAAAAAAAGAAAGAAAAAGCCATATGAAAAAAAAGCATCCGTCAGGAGGATTCGAACTTGCCACCTCCTGATTCCGAATTGAGTGCTCTACCCACTACGCCACGCCGGAACATGTTTAGCTGTGCGTAAAACAACTATTTAACCAATAAACACACGGTTCGGCTTCATGTTTACATGTCGCACAGTCACGATAGACGCGGTCTTCCTTTCCAAATAACAACTGCGTCTTCAATAGACACAAACGAACGGCGGCCGGTACCGGGTGACATGCCGATAATGGCAAGAGCGCTGAGTTTCTTTAAGAATTCACATGTTAACTATGAAAATATGAAATACACCTAGAGCAGGCACTGTTTGCTCTCTGTTACTGCCGATTTTTTAATAGCCGTTTCTCGCTCTTGCTACTGGTCAACATTTACAGAGGTTTTATGATGACTGGTTCGATAAACAGGTGCGTACATGATTGAGTATTGAGTAGTGTTATCGCGCAAGCGACGATACGCCAGTACAGCGGGCGTGCCAATGTACAGATATGCAGTTCTATCGATACCTATAACTAAGAAACCGCTCAAACAAATACAAATACAATGCGCTAAAGGAATATGTCACTATGTTAGTTCACTAAGGCGTACCAAATTACCGACTGACAATTATGCGTGCTTACATAAGAGTCACGAGAAGTACCGGTAGCGCGGCCGGCATCTTTCGGTTTCAGCTTGTGTGCGTTGCTGAAAGCGCGTCGCTTCGATGGTCATCGCTCCTTGTGCGGACACCGTACCCAAGGAAAAATGGTTGATTTAGGTTAACGAATGTCCAAACTGTACTTTACAGTCATCCTTACGCTTTATAATTGCGTGTACTTAAAGCGCGAAGCGCCGGTAACATGTAGACGGACACGGCCGGCTCACTAGGCCTAACGCTCGCTGGGGAGTCTCGCTGGGTAGGACCGGTCTCGGCGCAGATGAGTTGCGATGGTTGAAGTTTCTGCATTCAAGCTTCGGAACCTTTCTAATGGTTAACTAAAGTTCAGCTGAAGTAAGTGGAAGGGCAAACAGCGCCAGAGATGCGTTTCCGGTGTGGTGATATCGAACGACGGCTGTTTTTCTGGCCTCCGTTGGGTGTGGTTGCGAAGCCAGAGCTCAATTGCTTCTCGCTAACTGTGCGGCGATGTAACGATTTGCTGTTTCTGGTAGGACCGGCGCCTCCAGACTTATAAACACTGCAAAAGGTAATCATTACAACAACCCATCCCTGATGCCAGACTGGTATATGCGCGGCGCATGCACAAAACGTGCATTCATCGCTGCTACGTTCTCCGCAAGAATTAATGCCGTTATGGAATCTGCATGCGTGAATAAGAAAAAAAAGCAAGCTGACAAGCAAAATAATCAGCGTTGGCTCCTTTGTGTTATTAACGCAATTTTTTTCTGCATTCCAAAGGGAATGTAGAAAAAATAAAAATGACGGTGATTTCGCATATACCACATAATGTCTTGCGCTTATCATTCTCTATTTCTCTGCCAAGCTAGAAGTTGTGAAAATGTTTGGGACCTGTTAGCAGGCCGCTGGCCAGGGGGGGGGCTAGGGGCCCGGGCTTCCGTCGAAATTCGGATGGAAGGGGGCGTTTACCGAGGAAAAATTATAAAAATCGGTGTTTTTCAAGGCTTTCAACAAGTGCCCCCCCCCTTCCCCCCCCCCCCCCCCCCGAAAAAAACATTTTGGCTACGGGCCTGCCTGTTAGGGTAGCATCCATTGGTACCATCGAATCAAACATTCTATATTCAAAGATACCGAAACATTCCGCCGCATACACTACAGAAGCTTGCATGCCGCACTGGAAGAAACAGTGCAGGCTCCAGTGAGCACCAGCGCACTCCAGTGAAAATTACAGCGTTTCCAGCGCTTCCCAGTACGCGCCAGCGTCAGCGCGGCCAAGCCAGCGCCCCTACCAGTGCAACCCAGCTCTGTCCCAGTGCGCTCACCAAAGTGCCAGTGAATCCCAGCGTGTACCAGTGTTCCCAGTGCGATCCAGCGCCAAAAAATGTACTGGTATCACGCTGGGGGGGCGCTGGTTTTTGCAGTAGGGTCAATAACACATATTATGTCTATATTTCGAAAGTGCCCAGCACCTCCACCACTTATGAGGAACCGCTTTATTCAGCCGGGCTCGAGCTAGATCAGCCCGATGATGATATGTACAGATGACGAAGATGTACAAGTGATGATGATATGTAAAGAGAATGAAGAGCCATTTACTTGTCGCGCTCACACTATACGGTCACCAGTGCCTTGTACTTATTCCCGGTAGGCCTCCGCTGTGTCTGCGTTGCAAGCGAGTGGGGCATGTCCGTCGACAATGCAAAACGCCGAGGTGCTTGCAGTGCCATCGATTTGGTCATTCGTCAGATGCCTGCGTGTCGACTTATGCTAGCAAACTTCGTTCTGGCCAATCTAGCGCAGAAGAGCAGCATCTGGATGACCTCATGGATGCTACTGAGGTGGTTGATGCGACAGGAGAAGCAGCGGGAGAAGCAGTAGCTGGCTCAAAGGAAACTGAACACATGTCCATGGAGACCATCCCCAGCACCCAAAATAGCGTTACTAAGGACGTCAGTGAAGACACGAGGGAAGAGAATGCTGCAAGAGAACATCAGCTGGAAGATCTTAAAGAAAAGCCTCCCTGATGACGGGGAAGCGGAGGCTATGGATAGCAGTCACACAAGGAAGCGTCAGGCGCCGGGCAGCGATGAAGCAACACCGAGTGCGTCAGAAACGACAGAGCAAGTGTCCTCATGTGGTCCACGTGTCATCTCCTTTGGGGACCGAGGAACGCGCCGCCTATGCCAGCGTCCTCAAGAAAGTGCTGCTAAAAAGTGCAAAGGAGGTAAAGCCACAGGTTGCCCTGTGGCTAAAGGCGAACAACCAAATCTTTAAGTGAGCAAAATGGCTACCGTGTTCACCTTTCCCATGTGTGTAGCGACACTCAACGTACGTGGCCTCAGACATGTAAGGCGTCAGTGGCAGTTACGCCACGTACTTGAGCAGTACAACATTGACGTAGCGGCAGTGCAAGAGACTAAGATTTCGTCTTCTAGTGATACCAACCTTGCACTGGAAGTTTTTCGAGACTATGATGTGTACATTAGCCAAGCACGTGGGGCTTCTGCTGGATGCTTTTTATTAGTTAGAAAGCGGTTGAATTACACTTTGATGTCGCTACATGTTGATGGGGAAGGCCGCCTTATTTGTTGTGATCTTACTTTTCATTCCCATAATTGGAGGTTCGTCTGTGTCTCTATGCTCCCTCTAAAGTAAATGATAGGAAGGCTTTTTTCCTCTCTTTAGCTTCACTGCTGAACACTGACAGAAACTTGATAGTGTTGGGAGACTTTAATTGTGTTTGTGACGCTAGCGACCATTCATATATAACGAATCGTTATGATGCAAGTGCGGCCTTACTGCAGCAATTAATGAATGACCAGAATCTAATACACGTGGGAGCGCATGCGCCTTCCTCATGCTCGACTAGACCGCGTGTATGTATCTATAAGCCTATGGTCTCACATTCATAACTATGCTGTAAAGCCCATATTTTTTACAGACCACTGCTTAGTAACCGTTTCATGGGGCCCCCCAAAATTTCGTAAGGTTCCTCTAAACTGAAAACTACGGAAGCTTAACGTACAGCTGTTGCGCGAGGATTGTTTTGTAAAAATAGTCAAAGAATTGATAGATGAGGTAACACAATGTCGACAGCTGCCAATTTTCGCTCAATGGCAAAGGTTCAAAATAAAGTTAAGTGTCAGGCGATTAGTGCTTCATGTGAGATAGCTCAAGGAAAAAATTTTGAGAAACGTTATCTTTACGATTTACTCCATAAGCTCCATGCTTTTGAAAGTCAGGAGACGGGATTGTATGTTGATGAGATAAATTCGGTTCGAGCACAGATACAAAAACACTATACAGAAGTATACAGAGGGGCAATGATTCGTTCCCGTGTTACTCATTTCACTGAAGAGGAACCCACAAAAAAAAGCTCTTGGGGATGAAAAGCGTTATGCACGTGGTTCTATTTGCACAGAGACATCTGAAATAAGAAGCGCATTCGAAGAATACTACAAAAGTCTCTTTACTGTGGCTGAGCTGCAGGAGAATTATGAAGAAAAAAGCTGACAACTTTATTGCCCTTGTGCCCCAGTTACAAGAGGATGACCGACTCACTGTTGATGGGCCCATCACTAAGGAAGAAATTGGGTTTGCAATAAGAACGTTGCAGATAAACAAAACTCCGGGCCCAGATGGCCTGAGTGCGGAATTTTACATAGCCTTTCAGGTACATCTGATTCCTTTTCTTGAGCAAGTTTTTAAAGAAGCCTATGAACGTGGTGAACTTCCTCCTTCTTTCTATCAGGGCCATACAACATTAATCCCAAAAAGTTCTGATCCTGAAGCATTAAAGAGAGTAAACGGATCTAGGCATACATCGTTATGTAACGTCGATTACAAAATATTTGCGAAATTGCTCTCAAATCGGCTGCAGACAGTGATCACTAAATTTGTAGGGGACCACCAAACCTGTGGAATTCGAGGTCACTCTATACAAACAAATATCCATATAGCACGGTCAGTCCTTGAGTGTATCGATGGTAGTATGGACAAAGTAGCCCTTCTTCAAATAGACCTCGCTAAAGCCTTCGATAAGGTACAGCACGCTTTCTTATTCCGGCTTCTAAGACACCTGCAGTTGGGTGATGTACTGTACAATGGTATTTCACTCTGTTATAAAAAGTGCACAACAAGACTAATTGTAAATCGCACACTTTCGAATATAATAGAGTTAAATTCAACCGTACGTCAGGGATGTCCGCTCTCACCTTTGCTCTTTGCTATATACCTGGAACCGCTATGTTTAAGTGTGCTTCTAAATTCAGGAATTAGAGGATACCGATATGAGGCTGAGGAAATTAAAGTTCTAGCTTATGCCGACGACATTGCCTTCTTTTTGCGTCGATAAACCCAGCGTTGAAGAAGCAGTAACCACTACTTTACGTTTCTGTGAAATCGCTGGCGCCAGCATAAACTTTGATAAAAGCAGCGGATTTTGTCTGGGTATGTGGGCTCAAACTCCGTCGGTGTTCTCAAACATCCATTGGAATGCGACTCCTATGCGGTATCTTGGTGTGCCTCTTGATAACTATCGCAATAGCGGCCCACATTAGACATCCGCGATAACTACTATACGTCGAAAGGTGTCATCAGGGAAAGGACGAGACCTTTCCATTTTTGCGAGAGCGAGAGCATGCAACATATTTCTTGCATAAAACTCATTTATGTTCTACAGGTGTTGCACTGCTCTCGTGTGCCCATTCAAGCCTTTCACAGGATATTTGCTTCTTTTTTATTTGGTGCTCTTCATGGGAACCCATGAGAAGAGACAATCTTTTTCTTCCGCTTGGAAAGGGTGACCTCAGCTTAGTTCATTTGTTTGTGCGACAGTTGGTATTGCGATTTTTTTACCTTAACGACGTGCGTCACCCCTTTCTTCTAGCGGTTCTTCAAAACCGTCTATGTTACCACCTTCCTTTCATTTATGTCTCAACAAACGTTGCTAAAGAATCGCAGTTGTGGGGATTTCTAAAAGAAATTGTCGATACTGTCAACATTTTGAAAGCCAGGTTTTCTTTAGAGTATTTATATAACCTTGACAGAACAACACTAACCGCTGCACTGTTGAACAGCCTTTTCCCTGAACCTGTTTATCGACGGACATATTCGCTTTTGTCTGGTCGTGATGTATTATTCCGTGTACGTAAAATGTGTATATCTCCAGCAGCTAAAACGTTTTTCTTTAAGCTACACACCTCCACTCTACCAGTGAAGACATGGCTTAATGAAAAATCAATATATGTGCCCTGGACTGTAAATTGTAGACTCTGTAACCAACCTGAGACGATAGAACACTGTTTCATTCATTGTCGTGACGCATTTTATTTTTGGGACATTCTAAAGAGAACAATCAGAAAAGACCTCCCTATCACAGCTCATGGTATTAGGTTCCTCCCTTTCAAAAAGTGTCTCACCAATAATACGCCATATGATCTGTTTATGTTATTAGAACTTTATTCACTGTGGAAAAGTCGCATGATTGACCGACACGCCGAGCCACCGCGATCGACGAGGTCTGTCTTCCGAGAAGAAGCTGCACAAGTGCGCAGTGTTGTTGAAACATTTGACCCCGTTCCGGAGTGGCTTGCACTTCTGGATGCTTGTGTGTGTTTGCCTGACTTTTGAAGTGCCTCCTACT
The DNA here is from genome assembly GCA_030522465.1 of Rhipicephalus appendiculatus. Classification (NCBI taxonomy): domain Eukaryota; kingdom Metazoa; phylum Arthropoda; class Arachnida; order Ixodida; family Ixodidae; genus Rhipicephalus; species Rhipicephalus appendiculatus. The sequence goes on along the minus strand of JALIZH010015372.1, from coordinate 11,678 downwards.
GTTTGGAACAACGTAGGTGTTGTGCATGTTAAAACAATTCTTATGTGACAAATTATGCTGTGCGCAGTTCGCAACAATTGCAAGTAATGATTCCATGCATTAAAGAGCAAAAAAAAAAAAAAAGCAGCGGCGTAGCTCAGTGGTAGCGTGCTGGGCTGCCACGCAGAAGACCCGGGTTCGATTCCCATTCGGTCATAGGTGTTTTTTATTTAGTTTTTTTCTTATTCCGTGCGATATTGGTTACGGACACCGGCGGCGGCAGCGGCGGACAACTACGGTGCAGAAACGACCCTTGTTGTGATCTCATAACAGCTTTCGCTGTAAAACGCGCATGAAAAGTGAGGTACAAAGTGATTAGGTGATACGCTCGTCAATAAAAGTAAACTGTTTTTGTGCAATGTCACCGAGGTTTGGCTTACTGTCACAACTCCCGTAGATGGGAAGGCAATCGCCGGGCCGAAACGCACCACGAAAGCTCGGACAATTGAGGGTAGGTCCTTTTAGTGCGCCAGCAAACGCCGGTTGTGGTCTAAAGACCGACTCAGAGCCAAGAGTTGACAACACAACCGAATATATTCTTAATTAAGGCAGTACAATAATTACATACACATGTACATTCATGCACACTCGGCAAGTCGGTTCACTATATAACTCACAATATCATTAGGACAACGGGGACAAATAAACCAATCGCGCTGCTAATACAATGTTATACTTTACAAAATCTTTAGAACACTTATAGTCCTAAAATATTCACCGAAGGTGTCCGGTCCACCAAGTCTTCAGATGCGTCCGAATGTTTCTCTTCTAGGAAACACGGAGACTCCAGCGCTGGTTGTTGTTCTCCTCCGTCGTTGGCCCGTTACATGGATCTTCTTGCCGCTCTTCACCGACCGACCGCCCTGACTCTCCGTCGTCGCCCGCTGATATCAGGTCGCGCTCGAGTTCGCGAACGTTCCACACCACTCACGTGGGCGCAGCACAGCGAAAGACAGGGAACAGGGTAGATCCTTCTACTAGGTTCTACTGCATAGACGGACGCGCGCCGGTGGCAGCCGCGCTGGCTTCTCGAATTCTCTAGATGTTGCGTGGTGTTCGCTTTCACGGCGTGCGTTGTTTATAGAGGAGGCGAGGTGGTGCACCCTTTGGAGAAGCGACCGTTGCTGGCGCCTTGAATCGCGGCGCGTGATCGCCTGGCGCCGTCTGTTATGACGCGCTTTTGAGGGCGGTTCACGTTCTCATTTGTGGCACTTACGCATGCATTACGTGATTTGTTAATATGAAACGCTTGAGAGACTTCACGAGTGAATTGATCGTGGTGTTTCAAAAAAAGTCACAGTTTCACGGCAAGGGTGAAGCAATGAATGCGATAGCAACAAATTGTAATGTTATACGAGGTGAGGCTGGTAGCTAACTCTTTTGGATTAGATCTCACGCAACTCTAGAAAACGATGGTTTAAGAGAATACGGCCGCTCCAGGGACACTCTGCAAACCACATTCTCTTCGCGTTGAGAGCGCAGCACGCAGAAGGGTACACCGGCCGCCCGCTGTCGGCTACCGAGTTAGGGAGATAACGCGCGCGCCCGCGACGACCACGGTCGTAAAATCGAAGGTCGCTCGAGGGACCCCCCCCCCCCTCGCGTCATTTCACGCTCGCGAACGACAGGCGCGGCCGGTTGAACAGTTGGGGGGATCTTATCGCATGCGCCGCGGAGCGACGGAGATGGGCTTTTGTTTGATCGCCGCTTCAGCCGCGTTCACCGCTCCCGCTCGCCCGCTATTACCCGCTGGTAGAACGTACGATGCACAGGGGGTTCTTATCAATTTGGACTTCAAGCGCGACATGACGGCGGTGGCGAGAGCAACGGCGACGGCAAAAACCCGTCGAGACTGTCCATATAATTGCTATCGCAATAATAAGAACTGTGTTGGAAAGAACAGGTCTGCACTCACACGAGGCGCAATGCGATGCCAAATGGGAAGGCGAGCCATTATGCAAAGAGAGATAGTGCTCCCGCAACCTTTTATTGATACAGCGGCCCGTCTGTCCAATATAATAAAGGCCACAAGATAAAGGAATGCGATACACCACCCCCACTGCACAAGGAACATACTTGTTTCTATGGTATACAGCACACTTTGCATCAGGCTTATCAATATTCTCTTGCTTTTTTTATACCAACGCGCAGATTTTTTCCAGTTTATTGGGTGCCCTGAAAACAACATCAACTCCGTAGCGGGACCCAACAATTTTAACCCACGTGTAAGTTTATGCATATAAGGAATGAAAATGAACTTCTTTTTCGCCTTCAACATTTTGGTTTCCTTGCAACACGTCTTTTTTAAAGACCAATTAACTTATCGCAAACAGCCACAAGTACGTTAGGTGGGAACCCTGCTTCCTCTAGTCTTGCTACTTGCTTTGCAAAACTAGAACCCAGCACATGCTTCCAAGATTTTTCAAGAGCGGATCTTAGACAAGTGAAGGCGATGCCCCTTTTTACCACCTTTGAGTGAGCTGATCCAAATTAAGAATCAGTTTTACTGATCGTGGCTCATAACACCAGCAAATATGAGAACTCTTAAACCGAAGGTTAAGATCGAGAAATTGCAGGGAGTCGAATTTTGGGGGACCTCCGATGTAAAGGACAGTCTCATGCCTTCTGCATTAAACACCGTCAACACATTAGAAACAATATCAGGGGAACGAAGCCTCTTCCACAACCACTAAAAACTCGTCCACATAACGAAAAATACGTTTCACTGTTCCGTTTAGGATTGTGTCTACATTGCGATCATTTTTGCTAAAAAAAATTGAGACAAGACAGGTGCCACGCACGAGCCTATACAGACTCTGATCGCTGGATTAGAGTCTGCCCTCGCCAACCAATGAACGTAAAATCTAGGTAAAAGGCCTGTAATTCAGTGAATGATTCAACAGAAATACCAATACTACTTCTGAAACGAAGCTCATCATTATCTTCCTTGATACATTCCTGAACGCAGGCTAGGAGCTTATGATTAGGAGTAGAAAACTAGCAGTTGTTTCGTGTACGAATACAACCGATGAGCGAAGCTCCTTAGAAATGGGACACACGCGGCGTTCGTCGCGCGGGGCGTTTCATTGCACAGGCAACGGACCAACCGCTCCGCAGACGATAGGGTGAAGCAATGGTTTCGCGCGTTCGCCGGTTTCAGGGGAGAGGGCAGAGTTGAAGAAAGAAGGAGAGGGAGACTACTCTCGCTCCGTTTCGCATGCGTTCGTATTCTCGCGCTTTGCGCATCATGCAGACGCCATCCGTGTTCTAGCGCTCATAATGCTCATTTATCCTACCGCGTGAGGGGGAGACGCCACAGCTGGCATCGTGCCAGGGAGCTTCAACGGCGATGGCGACGGCGGGGTGCCGGTCTAAGGAGCTTCTCTCCTTAAAAAAACATGTCTTCAACATCGATACTGAAAGCCAGACTTGTGTCGCACGCCTTAAGAAATCTTAGCACACCACCCGAGTTTTTCACTCTAAAGGGATCATGAATGAACAGCTGCTTCAAATACCTTTCAAATACCTGGAAACATTTTTTGCAACGTATCTGTTTCCGTAGTAATGGTACGAAAAGGCATGTCAGGCTTATAGGTTTTTTTCGTAAAGAATGGGCTGAGTTCCAAACCCTGGCTTTTTGCCACAGAAGAGGACAATCTCTGAAGGTTAACCCTCTATTGCACGGCGTCCCATATTTGGCACATAACAATTAACATTTTTTTATGGCGGGTGCAAGAGGATCAGTGGAGAATGTGACACAGTTAGAGTAATCCATATAGTTACGTGCACTAAATTTAAAAAAAAAAGCGCTGCCATCCCAAGAGCAATATGAAATCTAGACATGGAATAGATTTCACAGTGCACGTGTAAGCTCTGATCACGTACAACAGTGGCTGCTATATTTTTCTTCCAACCCTTTTCTCGTTGCAGAGGCAAGAAAAAATTATTTTGGCATATCTTGTGGCTTTGAAAATTCATGCTCATTAAGGCTCTTCTCAATTCCGTTTCCCACTATGGTATAAAGTCGGAAATCGGTATGTGCCATGTTTGGCACAGTATGCATGTGAGTGATGAAATGTGCAATATCATGCCATCTATGTTTTGTTGCACAATGCAAATACAAACAAAAAGATAGCCTCTGAGATCATGCAGCACAGCTCTGTTTTGCCAGATTTCAGTTGTGGGGGTAGGTTTTGAGATGCTTCACGAAAGTCTCGAGTGCCAGCAACAGTACCTGGCAATATTTTGTTACATTATTCGCGTGGGTGCATGAAAATATTATGTGAGGTCTAACCAGTGCACGGCGATATTTAGCTTTTACGATTTGTCGGCAACTGACGCTCACAACCACAAGTCAGCGGTTGGAAATTCGGGCAGGAAAGTACAGCAAGGCGGCACCATGCGAAGAGCCAAACGTGTAAGCGCTCATCTTGCACGTAGATATCGGCAGTCGGATGCGCTAACCAAAATGTTCAATTATGCCTGAACACAGGAAGCGATTGCCTTGCTTTATTCCAGAAACCACGCTAAAAAGACCGCAATCAGTGAGATTTTGTTTTTCAGCCATGGCAGCAATTTCGCCCGCCCACTTGCATAGTGTGCCATATTTGGCACAAACCTCTACCTTCATTAATGCAGTGACAATAAATCTGAAAATTTTTGTACATGTTCTTGTTCATGTAGTTAATGATAAAGAATGATCAAATAATTTTTTAATTGTTTTTCTCGTAATTCATACAATAGAGGGTTAAGGTCCCGCAACAGAGTAACCGCCTTATCTCTGACCTTGTCTCTTCCTTGTCTTCGTTTTTTCTGTGCGCTGTTTTTTTTTAAATATGAATACGCACCGACTCGCCCAACTTGCTATTTCGTCCGCTTTCTTGTTCACACAGGCGCAGATGTCAGCGTAATCCTTGCGTCTTCAGCTCACCGTAGCCGCCCGAGCTCGTCGTCGTTGCCTGCAGTCAACAACACAACGATTGCTACAATGACTGCTACTATTTTCCATCTACGCCGCCATCCGACACTCTCGTCACTACCTGGAAGGTGTGGATTTTTTTGTACTCACGGACCACAAGCCGCTGACGTACAGCTTCAGTTCCCCAACATCGGACAGAGCTGCGCATACTGCCCGGGAGTTGCGTCAGATGGCTTTTATATCCGAGTTTACAACAGATATCCGTCACGTGAGCGGGGCCAACAATACGGTCGCAGACACCCTCTCACGCAGTCCTGTCAGCGCCCTTAGTATTCCCGAAGGAACGAATTGGACTCGGCTGGTGGCAGCTCAGCGAGCAGACCATGAACGGAGCCACTACTCTCAACGAAAACCGCGCTAGAATTGCAATGGCTGCCTTTACCTGACTCGAACCGTCACTTATGTTGCGACGTGTCAACCGGCAACCCTCGCCCGTTCGTTCCCTCGGGCCTCCGTCGTGACGTTTTCCAGTCACTGCAGAAGCTGGCACACCCAGGTGTTAGAGCCACGGAGAAACTTTTGACGGCGAGATACGTCTGGCCAGGTATAAATCGAGAAGTGCGACAGTGGACGCTGAGTGTGCGTCACCTGCCAACGCTCCGAAGTTCAACGCCACACCATAACGCCATTGGCAGCGTGTTCGGCACCATACGCGTCTTTTGATCGCGTGCACTTAGACATTGTGGGACCGCTGCCACCTTGCAATGGCCAGTGGTATTTGCTCACTATCGTGGACAGATTTGCACGCTCGGTTGAAGCTGTGCCCATCGCAGACATCACTGCTCACACAATCCCCTCGCGCATTCCTGTATAACTGGGTCGCTCGCTTCGGCGCACCATACACAGTTACAACTGACCACAGAAGGCAGTTTGAATCTGCTCTTTTTGCTAGCATAACACTGCTGATATGTACATCTCGCATCAGAACGACTGCCTATCATCCTCAGAGCTACGGCATGGCGGAACGTTTTCACTGCCAGCTCAAAGCAGCTCTCATGGCAACCGAGGGGCACAGCTGGACAGAAGCGCTACCGCTGGTCCTTCTTGGTATCAGAGCAGCAGTGAAGTCTGACATTGGCTGCAGTGCAGCAGAGCTGGTCTACAAGACCACGCTCCGCCCACCGGGAGAAAGCCCCATTTCTTCCGGAGATTGCGCCAGTCGTTTACGCGATATTATGGGAAAGCTTTCGTGCCAAGCCGCCTCGTCAACCGACGCCGCGGCCTACTTATATGCACTCGGAACTGTGGTCATGCTCCCATATCTTTGTGCGGCGCAACGCACTGCCACGTCCTCTCCAGCGACCGTACGACGGGCCGTACAAACTGATCAACCGCTTCAGCAAGCAATTTACAGGGGACCTCCGTGGTCCACGCGAGGTGATCTCTACAGACCACGTGAAACGTGCCCATATTGTGTACTCAGAGCAAGCATCCAGGGATCACGGCTCCTCGCATCGGAGCAACAGCAGAAACTGCTACTTGATCACGAACAACGCGTAGTGGGAGCCGCATCACGGTGCCCATTCGCCTGAACCTTTAAAACTCAAGACGTCATCTCACTGGGGAGAGAGTGATGTGGTGCACGCTATGAGCGCACCATTCGGTGCTGCTCTGGAGGTGTGCTTAGATTCCGTGGTCCCACCCCGTCACGCACCGCTGTAACCGGAGCCTGCCCGCGCGCAGGCACCCTTCTCTCCTGGCCCATCGGTGCTCCGGCATACCTCTCCCCGAGAGAACGGAAAATAAAACTCAGTTATCGTTTGGGATTCGTGGCTTTCGGTTGAATCAATCCTCCAGCATGACGTGCCCGAATCAGCCCGACATACTGGCGCCAATAAACAATAGTATAAAGAACCAGCCCGAGCTTCCGAGACGCGAGCGGTGTTGTGTCGGCGTGCTCTGCGCTTCATCTGTGCAAGCTATGCCTGATGCGGTCTCGCCGATCACTTGGCTTTCAACCTACTACTGAGCATGAAAGCTGCGACATTTGTACGTACGCGAGACTATCGGTATCATCAGCTAGTGCCGCATGACATTTAGTTCGACGTGGGAAGATAAATAAGCCTAATGAGCGCTGGAACGCGGTAGAAAATTAGTTTCGTTGTAAGGGGTTGCGTCTGCACGATGCGGAAAGCGCGAGAATACGAACGCATGTAGAATTGAGGCGGCTTTGTCTCGCATCTCACTTCGATTCCCAGTAAAAATTAGAAAAAGAAGACATGCAACATATTCCGTTTGTGTGTTTTATTATTGGTCTCAAGTTTTATTGGTCTATTCAAGCAAAAAAATTAACAAACTGCCCATATCACGTCAAATAATTATCGCAGTTTCACGTGCTACTGTGCGCGACGTCATAGTAGAGATGTCTACGTAGAGGAGCAACGTCAAAGCACTACGAACTACGTAGGGCCATTCCTTCTCGATCCCTTCTTTTTCTTGGGGCGCACCCGTGAGAAGAAGGGCAAGCAGCGTTCATCTTGAAACTCCACCAATTTTCGTGGCACATAGCCTTGGAAATTTTGGCAGATGTGATTGTGAACAGCGAGTGTACGCATTGCGCTCGTCACCTTAAAATGGTCAGAACTGGTGAGGAGTTTTTAAGAAACAGCAAATTCCTAAATAGCCTGCCTTTTAGACGGCATCAGCTCGGCTTCAACACGAGACTTGTGGCTGAGAAACGTTTCTCTACCAAGGCAGATGAGCGCAAGCTCGAGTTATGAAAAACAAGGCGTGGAAAATCATGAGTGGAAGGCCCTGAAGAATGTCAATATCTCTTCTGCGGTCACCTAGGTATCCGAACCGTGCCACTCTGACTTGGGCCATCCTGTGCGTTTGGGGAACCATTAGCTGCCCTCCTTGTGTCGCCTTAGCAAACACAAGTCCTCGTATAATTCTGAAACGTGTCAGCTGATTGACGAAAAAGAGACACGAGATACCAACGTTCCGCACGATCGCGATACAAAACATACGCGGTAAATATATTTCACTACCAAGGTACAAATACATTTTTCAAATGTATCTCGATACCAAAAAATACAGACGCTCAGAAGTAGCTCTAAGATACTATAGCGATATTTTTGTACCGTGTTACTGGCCAGTCCGGGCAGAAAGACATTTACATACAAGCTGCAATACTTCAATTAAAATCTTTTATGTTCGTTCGTATCACACCCTTAAAGTTTGTTTTAATAGACGCAAGCATAGACTTTTCGGTTCCTGCCGCTGATGGAGGTGCGCTGCTTTCGATTGATGAATGGTAGCTTTGAAAATGCCCTTTTAAAATCGGAGTTTATCAAAAAAATTCCAGTCGGCAAAAATTTTACCGGCGAGGGTTTATTGGATTTTTAACACGAAAGTGTTTTAAGCCGGGCTCCACCACGGCACCTCTCACGTATTTCGGTCACGGATAGGACGTTGTCAAATATGAGCTAACAAATTGAGATCAAAGAAAAAAACTAGAAGAAAAAGCCGCCACATCCCACGCACTGTGGGAATCGATGTAATGCGAAGCAGTCAGGAAGGAGCAAATGATGCTTTACATCATTTGCATGTCATTTTTTATATGTTAGGACCTGCCATTTATGTTCTTCATAGAGTCACGTCACTCAATACCAAATTTAGTGTATATCAAGCTAACGAAACGGCCGCGAGCGCGCCATGGGCGTGGCATGCAAGTCATGTCGCACATGACAAGTCATGATTTCCATATTACCCCTCATCATTTATGTTCGTCATACAGTCACATCACTCTATCCCAAATTTGGTATATATCAAGCTAACGAAATGGTCGCGAGCGCGCCATGAGCGTGACATGCAAGTCATTTCGCTCATGACATGTCATGATTTCCATATTACCACTTGTCATTTATGTTCGTTATACAGTCACGTCACTCAATACCAAGTTTGATGTATATCAATCTAACGAAATGACCGCGAGCGCGCCATGAGCGTGCCATGCGTCATGTCGCACATGACAAGTCACGATTTCCATATTGCCACTTGTCATTTATGTTCGCCGTACAGTCACGTCACTCAATCCCGAATTCGGTGATATCAAGCGAACGAAACGGCCGCGAGCGCGCCATGAGCGTGGCATGCAAGTCATGTCGCACGTCACGTCATGATTTTCATACCACTTGTCATTTGTGTTCGTGATACAGTCACGTCACACAATACCAAATTTGCTATTTATCAAGCTAACGAAACGGCCGCGAGCGCGCCATGAGCGTGGCATGCAAGTCATGTCGCACGTGACGTCATGATTTTCATACCACTTGTCATTTATGTTCGTGATACAGTCACGTCACACAATACCAAATTTGCTATTTATCAAGCTAACGAAACGACCGCGAGCGCGCCATGAGCGTGGCATGCAAGTCATATCGCACGTGACGTCATGATTTTCATACCACTTGTCATTTATGTTCGTGATACAGTCACGTCACACAATACCAAATTTGGTGTATGTGTTTCATGATATGACCGGCCATTTATGTTCGCCATACGGTCATGTTATGCCATACCAAATTTGGTATAAATCAGATTAACGACACGGCCAGGAAAGCACAAAGTCGTAGGCGGCTAGATAGATAGCTAGATAGATAGATACGCTCAAAGTCGCCGAAGTTCGCTAAGAAATGCTTCGAATTTATAAGGTCCATCGCAGGTCGTCGAACCTACCACCTCTCAACCGCAGTGCGCGGCGTGAAACCACTCGGCCACGACAGCGTACGTACCTCACCTTGCTCACGGCAAGTTATTTATATACACCCTATACCGTTGGCGGTCCTCAGAGCTCGTTGACTGCAGCGCGTCTTTGTCATCACCAGCGAGATGGCGTGAAGGTGGCACTCAGTGCGCGCTCTAAAAGGTTGTCGCGCCTCTCGCTGTGATGAGCGCGCGCTTCCACGGGGCGTTATCGCTCGTGCGCGCGCACTTATCTTGTGTTCGGGGCATTAGGGCGCCTTGTACGTCTTGTGCTTCCACCGCAAGTTTGCTTTGAAGTTACAGTGGTTAAAAAGGGCACGAAGGTCACTTCGCTCGCCGCAAAAGGCTGTGTTTACGAAAGAAGCGCGCTGCTCACGCACGATGTAACAATGGTGACAGTTGTTCGTGCTCGTTCTGTGTATACTTATGCGTCATTCTTCATAAACCATAGAGCAAATAAGAACACGGGACAAGAAACAGAGCAGACAAGCGCTCCATATCAACTGAAGTTTTACTGCGGAATCTGAGCGCACATAAGCACCCTTTGAAGCTGCAATAAAGAAAAGAGAAGAAAAAAACAGACGAAAAAAGTAATCCAGAAAAAAATGAACACGTGTCTATGCCAAGAATTCATGCTCTTTAACGGATAACGGGATAGACGGGATGCGGACACATCTGTTACCAGCCCTCACTATCTCTGCCGCCTCTACGATTTCGCTAGTCGTTTTTTTCCCGGGTGCCGATACAGTAGAACTGTCTGATTGAACAATGGAACACACTGTGGCCTCGCGTCACATTTCTTACAATGGCCGGCATGGTGTCCGTCAATGGCAGTGTTCCCGATTTTGTTGTTATGTCCCTGCAGACGAACGTTGAGGCATCTGCCAGTCTGACCAACCTAATCCCTACCACATGAAATAGGGAATTCTGTAAACCACGCCTCTTGTGCAGAAACCGTAAGCGTTTTTGTGTCTGATGGCGCAAACAGGTTTCCTCTTCCTTGTCGGACAGCTCAACTTACACAAACTTTAAAGCTTGTTAGAAGAATGGAGCGTTGGGCGAGCTGGTATTGCATTGTGAATGGCATTTTGCGCGAAAGGACACACGAACACGAAAGGAAGAAACCACGAGACTAGCGCAGACTAACAACTGAAAGTTAATTGTCAGAAAAACACACTTATAAAGAAAAAAGCAGACACGTGGTTATGATTACAGGTTGGCGGTTAAATAATCTATCTCAAGTTTATGCAAGTTCACCGATGGCCTTGCCACACACATGTCACCGGACTTGTCAATGTGAAAAGCCTCAACAATCTCTCGCGCGGTCCTATCCTTGAGCCTCGACAACACTTTCGTTTCATTCAGTAATGGATGACACTTACATTCTTTGCAATGCAGGCAGAGATTAGACGAAGGCTGCCCTTTCAACGAATTCCTATGGTCCATTAATCGGTTATTCAAACAGCGCCCGGTTTGACCGATGTAACACTTTCCACACGATAGTGGGATACGATATACTACCCCCCTTACCACACTCAACCAATCTGTCCCGGTGCTTAACGTCACAATCATTCCATTTTTTCTTCAGGCCGCCCTCAACTTTCCGTTGAGGGGATCGCCACCTCTTGTCTGGTGTCCGCCTTGCGTAAGTCATGCCCACATAAAAATGAAAGAGGCTTTTTTTCTAATCAAGTCAATCGACTTGAACGGTCGAACTATCCATTCAAAACTTTGGCTTTTCTCTGTGAACGAGTATTGAGGAAGTTTAAACGTGAAGGAAGTGGTGGTGCTATGACGGAGGCTCATGTTAAGGAAAGGCCGGTCGTAAGCATTCCGTATGTGCATGCCTTTTCGCACCGCATGAAAAAGGTAGGAAGTCGTTTTGTTATTGACGTAGTATTCTCCGCCAAGAATAAGTTAGGTCGCATCTGCGCATCAGTTGAACGGAAAGTTG